>JACXGI010002013.1:0-40001 GCA_016801175.1 Esox masquinongy | reverse complement strand
GGTATTAACCTTGGGATGGTAGCGTAGGGATGGTATTAACCTTGGGATGGTATTTACCTTGGGATGGTATTACCCTTGGGATGGTATTTACCTTGGGATGGTACCATGGGGATGGTATTAACCTTGGGATGGTAGCGTAGGGATGGTATTAACCTTGGGATGGTACCATGGGGATGGTATTAACCTTGGGATGGTAGCGTAGGGATGGTATTAACCTTGGGATGGTACCGTGAGGATGATATTAACCTTGGGATGGTACCGTGGGGATGATATTAACCTTGGGATGGTATTAACCTTGGGATGGTACCGTAGGGATGGTATTAGCCATACGATGAGTGGTACCTTGTTTTTCCCCGATGTAGCACTTGGCATTCAGACCAGAGAATTCTTTCATTATGATCTCAGTCCCTCATGGTGGCATGTCAAGTGCCTATGGTGTGGCTTGTGTCTAGCCACTGACCGATGGAGCGCTGCAGAGATTGTTGTCCTGCAGTGAAACTTATGGTTATGGTAGCTATCTTTCTAACTCACACATACTCAAACTAGGTATTTTTTCAATCCCAAGAGTTTATATCAGTTGAAACCAAAGCAATGACGCAAATTGTTCTGTCATATGTGGTTAACTGGGTTGCTGGCTGCCAGTTGCTGACTATAAATTAAGAAGATGGACAACTAGTCTGGCATTGGTGGTGCTGAGGCAAGAGAAGATCTTGTAGCATGTCATCATAATGACAGCCGGAACAAAAATGAGAATTCCCAAGTGATTGTGGACTCCCCCGCGGTGGTAAAATAGGTAATTGTTTTTCAATTATTGCGGGATTGTTTATTTATGAAACCTTAGAAGTAGATCACTTAGTGGACCAAAACAAGGTCAAAGACCTTGTCCGTGTTCCCCTGTGACTGACGTTTTTTTTTTGTGGAAAACATTGTAAGTTTTTGGTGTCACTTATTGTCATTTTAGAACATAAAATGTTAGTACCTCGTTGTTTTGATGCACTAGGAATCGTGTGTTCGCCAAACGTCAAGGTGTTCGGAACCGTCCAACTAACCGTGCGTAAATACTGCTAGAGAGCTGGGCAACTGCAGAGGGGAGCGAAGAAACTGCATCCAGCATCCTGCTACCAGCCAATATATGTGCGGCAATGTATGGACAATGTCCAACGCGGATGCCACTATAACATTAATTCTACTCTAAATCGGACCTATAACAGACTCAACCATGGCCTCCGATAGTAAGTATCCAAATAGAGATAACGAACATATCTTTTTGAGCAGAGCAGAGGCAAGCGATACCGGCTAGTATCGTACAATTATTCCATGTTCGGCTGTTGAGAGACAAGCTCTCTTGTATTAGTGCTACTGAGTAATATGATTCCATTTTACAACGCTCTTACTGGAATACAATAAAAGTACAATTATGTTTGCTGCGTCAGGCGTATGCTAATCAGCTACTACATTATTTCTTTTTCGGCTAACTTGGAAGTTGGAAAATACGATGTGCTCTGCAATTGTGCGGAGAATTCCCCTTTGCCTTGTTTTTATTTTTTTTTCAGCGATTTGGCCTTTTTGTTATTATTGTTTACTCATCAGTGTCCAATGGGGTATGTGTTTAATTAGGACACATGATATAAACTCGGTTAAGCGTTGAAAGGATAGGCGTGCTTTGAGATCAATACTTGAATTTTATGTAGGTCTGTTATGTTGTCCTTACATACACTGGCATGCAAGTAAAAATGCTATATAGCCTGCAGTCTTCGATGGATTTGAATGGTTGTTCTGGGTAAATCTTTAAAAAGGTAATACACATTTGTTTATACATATCAGCCCAGAAATATGCACGCCCCTCCAAGGCTATAGAAAAGGATGTTGAATAATAGTTGACTGTAACCGTGTGGACATTTAATGAATGGTAGAATCCTTAACTGACCCAATCCCCACACACGTTTCTATCTTGTGAAAGTGCTCGATTAGTGTTGTGTATTATTCCTTCACATTTCAATAACCTTTTTTTTTCTTTACAAAAGTTGACTTGCCCTGTATTTTTACGTATTGAAGTCAAGGAAAGGTGTAGCTGGAGTCAAAACACCCTTAATGTAACTACAAGGCAGTTTTATTGTAACAGTCGAATGCGTATACGGTACATCATGAGGCCAGGTGCCTCTGTCTGAACCCAGCCGTTGGACATGTTGCCTATTAATTATGACACTGTTTAATTGTTTATTAGCCCAAATTAACCTTTTTGAGGCACCACCAGAGCTGTTTGAAAAAGTACTCTCGGTTAACTCTAAATTAAACTTTCTTGCATTCATTATTTATTAATTATTATTATTATTAAGACCTTCAAACTCATTTAGTGAATTATGTTATTTAGCACCTGCCTGTTTGCAATAACACTTGAGAAACACAGAATTACAAATTATAGGGGTTTATTACTATGCAAGCAAAACTGGATTTAGCTGAGATTGGTAAATGTATGACACAATTTGTGTTGCTCCAAACTGAGGCTTGGAACAAGGATTGTTCCCATTTGGCTGATCAACAGATAACAGCACAAGCTTTCAATTCATAAAACGACATGGTATCAGAGTACACCCAGACAAATAGGCTAATCAAATACATCACATCTATACAGGGGGAACACTGTTTTCTTTGGTGCTGGTGACTGAGTTCAGTATCATGTCTGTGGGATTATACTGTAAGTGTTGAGTGTCCTGAATCTGATATTATACATTATATGGTCATTTTACAATACACAATGACCTTCATTCAGTGTTTAACATTTAATATATATTTACTTGTGCCTGGTTCATCTTTGAGTTCTCTGATTAGAACATAGTTGTAGCTGAATTGATAGTCTGTTATTGTAGTAGTTGAGGCTCATAGTGGTAGCTTCTAGTAACTAATGGAATCAAAAGGCTGTTTTTACCAGAACAGGTGTTGTGGTTATAACATTGCCAGTTGGGAGATGGAGCCATTGTTGCCGCTTTGTTCTCTTTTGGTGGCTGGCGAAGCCTGAAGGAGGCCTGAATTCCTTTATCCGAGTCATCAAACATTGATTTCCACAGATAGTTCAATCACATTAAGACTAACTTCTTAATTACCTAAATTACCTTAGTTGAGGAAAGGGATGGTCACAGTGCGACCCTTAAATTTGTCCTCTGTCCCTATCCATCCATCTCTCCTGTCTGGTCAGCTTTGGCTTATGCAAAGTTATTCTCACTGTTTATTCACATGTTCCTGACACAACATGCCCTCCATGAATTAGTGTTTTGGAAAGAGAGAGATTTAGAGGAAGATAGAGAGGAGATTTATTTAGTGATGAAGTGTTTCTCATCCCAGTCCGGTGTTTGTTGGTGCCTTATTTTCTCTGGCTGGGAGCCATCTGCAACCCAACTCCTTTGTGATCATAAGGCCTTTACCAGGAAACTGTCCTGAAGTAGTCTCCTACTCCTAACTTCAGAGGGAAGGTAGTGTGTGTTGGTGGGGACATTGTTACAATGTTGCTGAGCCAATTTGTTGGCGACCATGATTTGCTATTATTTATTAGACTCCTATTTGGTGTCATATCTTTTTGGGTGGCTTTAGTGGAAATACATTAACATCTTAGTCTTTTACCAGGTGCTCTTACCCTGAGTAACTTACAAGAGAAGTGGGGTTTAAATGTCTAAAACAACAGATTTCTCAACTTGTCAGCTCTTTGACACCAACCACTAGGATATCAGCTGCCTCCAAGATATTATCCCGGAACCAACTGGTCTTGAAACACAGCATTTCACCAAACCACCAGACATTAAAGGAGATTCACTCAGCCTCAACCAGCCTCCTCTTCTTTTCCCCATGGGGGAACGACTGAAGAGATGCTTTCGAATCACTTATCCCTGTATGTTTCTGAGTTTGATGTTGTTGTGCAGCAGCTTCTATGAGTTGGAAAATATGGTAAAGTACTACCACTCTGGCTGCTTGCAGTGGCCTAGTTTCAAGGCCATGCCTAATTCATACATTCTTCTCCAATCTCCATGTTTGCCAGACTGGACTAGCCTGGGACCAACAGGGTTAGTGCTGGAGGTATTTGTGTGTGTGTGAATTTGTGATATGGTAGAGGGAGGAAGTTAATGTTGGTCGTCAAAGCTAATTAGCTAAATCCTTAAATTGAATTCTTTCTGTTACTTGTGTAGTGTATTTCCTTCCTACTCTCTTCCAGAGGTTTACTCTGTTAAGAACAACACTGATCCAAATCAAAACATTTCATCAAATGTCAGATCTTCAAAGACACGAGTGCTTGTTTTTTACTTTGGTTATTGTTGAAAAAAAAATATATATGAAATTTGAGGTGTGTTTAAACCTTACCTTGGTGGAAAGGCTATCTAGACGTTTTGATCAGTATCATCACCTCGCTCAATGTTATTGTGTCTGAGAGCATTATTCAGGAAGGGTGTTTGGCCCAGTAGGACAGGAAGAACATTAGGAGAGACAGAGGGGGCAAGTTCCTCCACTCCAACACAACTCACAGAGGGAGGAGTTAGGCAGGTTGAGGAAAGAACTGATCCAAACCTGAGGGCAGCACAGCTGGATTGAACTCTACCTGAACGCTCAGTGTGGGACATGGAGGGTGAGAGAGGACCTATTGAATCCCAGTCCACCTCCACAGGGTCAGGACCGGCTCTACAACAGTCAGCCTGGATGCGTGAGCTGCTTTCATTTTATCAGTACATCCTCTTTCTGCTTCGTGTTGGCTGATAGCAAGATGCATAAAGATTGGTTGATTAGAAATCAGTTACTTTTTTTGGTTGATATACAACATTTTTTAATATTGAAACCTCTATGTAGTTTAAATCAGCTGATATTTTTCCAAATTTGTGTAACTAAATGATAACCTATTGTAAAGGGTTGAATCTGCAGACCTTTGTTTTTTATTTGATCCATTGATCTTTATGTGGAATGCCATGATAACATTTTCAACAGAGGGTGCTATTGTCTTCAGTCTCTTGGGTTTACGGCTTTCTCTTTCTATAACATCAGTCAGGGGCAGTTTGGGGAACCGTCTCTGGGACTGTGATGTAATGTATAGTATACTTGGATTAGACATGAAATGGCTCAGTGTAGAGTATTCATGCACAACCCTATGGACCCAGCAGAGGGCATCTGCACATCACCATTGTGACAGTGCTGATACTACTGAAACACTACTGAAGACCTTGATGATTTTCAGTGATGAGCCAAAACATTATGACCACCTGCCTCATATGCTGTTGGACCTCTGCATGCCGCCAAAACAGCACTGACCCGCTGAGGCATGGATGATGCATTATCCTGCCGAAAGAGGCCACTGCGATCATGGGAATACCACTGCCATCATGGGAATACCACTGCCATCATGGGAATACCACTGCCATCATGGGAATACCACTCCCATCATGGGAATACCACTGCCATCATGGGAATACCACTCCCATCATGGGAATACCACTGCCATCATGGGAATACCACTCCCATCATGGGAATACCACTCCCATCATGGGAATACCACTGCCATCATGGGAATACCACTGCCATACAGGGGTGTACCTGGTCTGCAACGACGTTTAGGTAGGTGGCACGTGTCAAATTGATGTCCACATGAATGTCCGGACCCAGGGTTTCCCAGCAGAACATTGCCCAGAGCATCACACTCCCTCCGGCCAGCTTGTCGTCTTTCCACAGTGCAACCTGATGCCATCACCTTCCCAGGTAAACAGCGCACGCGTACACGGTCGTCCATTTGATGTAAAAGAATAACGGGACTCATCGGACCAGGCAACCTTCTTCCACTGCAGGGGGCATCATGACCACTCTGACCGGTCTGCGGCTACGCAGCCCCATACGCAGCAGGGTGTGTTGTTACACATTCCTCCCGTAACCATTAGCCAACGTTGACTTCCTGTTGGTTCGGACCTGACGGGATAGCCTTCGTTGTCCTTGCGCATTGATGAGCCTTGGGCACCCAACACCCTGTCGCTGGTTTCCAGTTTGTCCCTCCTTGGACCACTGTCGGTAGGTACTCACCACTGCCGGGAGTACCCCACAAGCCTTGTCATTTCAGAGATGCTCTGACCCAGTTGTCTGGCCTTAACAAATTGGGCCTTGTCATAGTCGCTCAGGTCTTTACTCCTGCCTATTTCTCCTGCATCCAACACGTTGACTATGAGAACTGATTGTTCACTTACCATCTAATCTACCCAGACCTTGACATGTGCCCTTGTTAGGTGATGATCAACTTTATTCACTTCACCTGTGAGTGGTCATAATGTAATAAATATAACCCACATGTTCATGATGATTGTTACCCTTCACGACCCCTGGCTGTTGTTGTGCCTCCTGGTCCCCACGCTGGGCCCTGACCTTTGTCTCTGATTCATACTAATACACCTCCCCTCATCACTGAATGGCTCTTGTTCTCCTGACCAGTGATGGCAAGACTGACAGGCAGTGCCTTGGTAACACGGGCCTTTTCTCTTGTGTGGGCAAATACACTTATCACATTATTTAAGAGAGCCATTGGGCTGTTTCCAAGGAAACTGAACCGTTGCAGTGATGCTCAGGTGTGTCTGAGTTGGGAGATATGCTCTGTGGTCATTGGGTTTGCCATGAGGAGAAAACCTAATATGGTATCGTTGGGTTTGGCCTCTTCAACCCTCTGGCCAGAAGCAGATTCTCTGTGTTCCAGGCACAGTATGTACCACAAACACCTGTTGGTGCCCTCATCTGCGACTATCTACATAGTCAGCAGTATACTTGACAATACAAATCAGGCTTGGAGAATGGCAACATACACAATCCTGTGCCTTGTCACAACTACACCTGCTACCCCTGACAACAGGCCCACTTCCAGGAGCGCACAGCAAACACAGAACATACCAGTGCTGTTTACTGCCCTGCCCCTTTCCATTATACACCGGTCTGCTCCAGGTCTCCTCAAACATCTTCAAGAGCTCTGATTCTACTGAAGTTTTCTGGAACTGATTAATGTTGCTTTGGCTCAATCTGTTAGTCCTGCCAGAGGGCTGTGGACTGGTATAGGAGATTTATTTGGATGTGAGTGGGGAGGTGCGTTTGAATGTTAATGCCTGTCTTTGCATGATCTTGTTTGATTCAAACAATAGGAGCTGGCCTGCTGAAGTGTCAGTTAGGTTCTGTTGAATGGAGTTTTTTCTTATGAAATCCAGACAAACAAAATGGGTTTTTTTTCTTAAAATTCAGTCCATAGAATGGTCGTTTCGGAGTCGTTTGGAACTGCTGACATAATATATTAATTGAATGTTTGTACCTATAACTATAATTAAGAAATAATTAAAGTTGACATATTTACTCTGTTGGTAATGTTTACCCCCCCTTGAATAACCATCACACTTCGCTGCCTTAAAATGTCTAAAATGGGGTTATTTAATATTTTTCCAGATAAGTACATAACTTACAGTACATATCTCTGATATTGAAAAATAAAATAAAAAACAGAACATTCTTACAGATAATTAAATACAGATGTATTCATTATATGTCTTCATATCCCAGAGTTATTTATTGGTGGAAGCACCTTTGACAGCCTTTAGAGCTATAAATAATTTGTGAAAATATTCTACCAACTTTGGAGAACTCTTTGGGCAACATACTGTATATCCATTGCTTTTTGTCAAAAATTGTTCAATAATATGGTTGGGAATCATTGATTGACCTTGTTTATGCATAATTAAATCAGGATGGAGATTGGAACATTAAGGAAAGCTCCACACCTCTTGAAAAGCAATTCTGGTGTATCTTTGGGAGCGGGGAGGCATCGTCAGAATGGGTTTTCTGATATCCTTAATCTGTAGCGGCTCCCTCTAGCGGCTCGGTACCTGCTAAGCAAACTAAGGTTGTCCGATGAGTGAACGTTTCCTATCATGGTTTAGCCAAAGTGGCTTCCTTTTTGGATGAGCCTGTTTGGGTAACATTCAATGTAACTCAACCCACGGTAAAACCCTGTGCATTTCAATTATTGTAATTGCAGTATCGAGTTATGGGTATTATTGTTCTTATTTATTTTGCTGTTATTTGACCAGGTAAGTGATTTGAGAACCAATTGTCATTTTTAATAATGGTCTGGCCAAAAGCATTCAGTTGCAAGACGACTGGTAAACACAAAACGACATAAATCATGTTAAAAAAAATAGAAATTGACGCTATAAACAAAGGAATGAACATCAAATGAAACTGTATACAGAAAGGCAATGCAAATAGTTTTGACAAATTAGCAGATACTTCTATTATATGGCAGCTTGTATAGTATGCTGGGAAGTTTGTCAAGATCAAAATAGATGTAAAAGGAGCATAGCCCAGGTAAAACATTAAAGGAATACCAGCACCATTCATCTGGCATAGTCTTATTTTTAATTTTTATCTTTTTGTGAGACAGTGACTTAAAGTAGCTTGAAAATCAGAGTCAAATTTAAATTTTGTAATTCTAAATTTGTAATTACATTTACTGAGCTTAAGTAAAAGGAAAATACCTAATGATAGAATATTTTTCAAAGAATTAACAGCGGTAATGGCTGCCAAAGGGGCTTCTACCAAGTATTTACTCTGGAGGTAAGTAAATACTTAGTATAAAATACAATCAAAACTTTTTGTTTTCTTTAAAAATGAGAAGTAGGTTGTGTAGACCTTTTAGATTACATTTTAAGGTACCAACATTTTTAAAACTGCAAGAGGTGTGTCAACAATCCTTCCTGCAAAGAATCTTTCTATGTACCGTCTGTATTACATTTAGTGAAAATCTCACATATCATGGGCTTTTTTCTGTTTCTCTTTAATATCACTCAATATTTAAACATTTGCTTGTTTATTATGCTGCTGACTTTTCCACACAGCTTTGAAGTGAAAACTGAGAAAGTGAAAGAGAGAGATTGAGAGAGAGAGCAAGAGGGGGAAAGAGAGAGAGAGGGAGGAGAGAGAACATTTTGATGTCAGGGTTATATTCAATGACTGATAGAAAGCATGGTAATATTCCACCTCAACTAAAGGAGATCTCTTTTTGGAGGATAGTGTGTAATGCAGCGTTTTTAGATATTATTATTATTTTTACACAAATTTGGAAGTATTACTGGAAAAAATAAAATGCTTCTATGTATTAAAATGCTTCTGTGTATCAAAACCATCAGGCCAAATTGCCTAATTTATACTTTTTGATCTTGTAATGACTGAGGACAATACAGTACCCTGTAATGCGGGCTGTTGAGGCTGTAGTTGCTGCTGGTGAATGGAGCTCTGTGCCACAGTGGGTTAAACCAGCCAAATAATCAGGTAAATAAGTCAGTGCTAAACATGTATATTCTTCACAAAAGGTTTCCACTAAATAGCATTTCGAACCTTCCCCAGTAGTTCACCCAGTAACTCATTAATTGGTCTGACAGTTTCATCTCAAGATGATGTGTTTCAATACCAGGATAACATGTCTGCAGACTAAAGGTTTCATCTTATTGATGACAATGCAGCTGCCACTAGTTTGGTGTTTCAAAGCACTTCATTTTAACAGTGTGTGTGTGTATGTGCGTGTTTGTTAGAGGCAGATTGCCCTGCTGAGTGCTCTGTGGGAGGACCAGGTGTCGCCCCAACCCCCTGACCTAGGTCCATTTCCTGTCCATCTGTATGGGGACACAGGGGGCTCTCAGAGAGACATAGTGGACCCTCTGTGTGCAGGAGAGAAGGGAATCCCAGTTATCTGGTTTTGGGACTCTTCACAAATCGTCTCTGCTTAGCTTGGAGTGTATTATGTATGTAGGCTTATCATTTGATATTTACCAAAACAACCGAAACACATGCACGCTGCACGGGCCCACGAACACTCACAGTGTACACAGGTTGTAAGTGCGTATGTAACAGACTACAATAAGAGACCTTGGGGAGATAGCAGATTCAGGGGCTTAGTGAGAGAAGAGCAGTACAATACAACAGACCATTCTGAGGACAAGAGACATCATGGAATAATGAAGAAAGGAAATAGATGAAGGAATTGTATTACACGCTTCAGCGTTTCCTACACACATTCGCCCACGCACACCTACAGTAATCCTCCCAGTAGTGTTGACTTCATGCCATTTGAAACAGTTGTTTCTCCAGGGCATGCAGTCCTGGCAAAGCTCTTCTTCTCCTTTCATTGATTCCATTCCACTTTGGAGGTTGCCATGGAAACAAAAAAGAAAGACATGACTCCCACTTGTACTGTACTTGTAGTCATGGGTTGGAGGAAGAGAGTCTGGTCATTGACAGTGGAGTATTTAACAGACTATTTTATGTCGCCATCTCAAACAGCTCACTGAACATGCCTATAGTAGTATGCAGTATTCTGAAATTGAGTTTTACTATGGCTTCTGTCAATATGCTTACTAGGGCCATGTCTGAAAGTGTAGTTTCAAAACAGTTGTGTGATACATAAATAGTAACATAATATTCAAACACTAATATAGTATTCAAATGTACAAATCTAAATCACAATATTATATCATTGTTTTGTTCACAGATTTATCATTAAACATGTTTTTAGCATTAAACATTTTTAAAAAGATACCTCACCCATTATATGTAGCTTTTATCCATAGAGATGTATATAGATGGCGTATCTGTTCTATTGCGTCTCTGAGTACATGGGGAGTGCCAATGAGTCCATCTCCATTTTGGATTAGTAATTTTTCTTCTAGTAGTTCAATTGTGTAATATCCAATTGGTGATTAAGGCCCTGCATCATTGCATGATCTCCCAGCGGACTGTCTTCTGAAGCAAATACAATGACATTAGACTCAAATCACGCTGCTTCCTTAACCAGAAAGTCTACACCAGAATCCTTACGCACCAGAAGGATGCTCTCCAATGTTATACCTCAAAGGAGTTCCCAAACCTGGACGGTGCTGGCCAATTCCACCACATTCCTTAAGATCCCTAGGCTATTAAAGCAGTATTCACACCCCAGGCTAGAGATTATAAGAGTACATGACCTTGTAAGTTCACAGTGGTCATCAACATATTTAAACTTTCAGAGTACCAGTCGGTCAAAGAATACAGGTATGAACAGGGGTGCTTTAGTCAGTGACACACATAAGAAGTGGAAGATAACAATTACTATTTGTTAATTAGTTATGGGACTTTGAATACTCTCGAAGTAAATGAATACTTTGAAATAAATATTTCAAACTAATTTATAAAAGTATGATGGTCAGCCGCTGCATAATAAGGTTTCCTTTCCGCATTCAGAAATTTTAAAAGTAAGTAATGTCTTGTTTGTAAATTTGGGCAAGACACATCATGAGAGTTGATCATTGTTTATGGGACAGCACTAACACATTCCACCCAAAAGGAAAATAACTACAAAGAACTTTATTGTTTAGCTGTTCACCCATTGAAAATTAAGTACAGCGGTTCTCAGAAGTATTCACCCCCCTTTGACTTTTCCACTTTTTATTGTGTTACATGAAATCAAAAGGGATTTAATTAGGGGTTCTTGCCATTGATCAACACAAAATCCATAATGTTGAAGTGAAAATTAAATCTGCAAATTGTTCTAAATGAATTATAAATATTAAACTGAAAATAATTGAAGGCAAAGTCACCACTTACAACATTCAAAGCAAATTTGGAAAAAGGTTCTTCAAAAGCACAAATAAAGGGAAGGTTATAAGAATTTTCATGGCATGGAAGTGTAAAAAGTGCTGAGGAAGGAATTCAACAAAAAGCGAAAGGTGCTGTAATATTTGCTTTTGTTATATATTGCTGTAGTAAACTATACGAGCAAACTAGGATACTAGGTAAACTGTCTGAAAGAACTGCAGGGAATTAACAGTAACCCTATTAATACCTGGTGGTACAGACACTGTCTTGTCTTCTTGTACACATATATAACCTTTTTCATTGTGACCCTTTCCAATTGGGTAGGGAAGCCACACCTGTAATTACAGAATGTTTATCATTTATTGGTTGATCCTTCCTGATAAACTGCTCCCTTTCGTAAGGCATAGAAGGCACTCAGTTAGGACTACTTTCAAAGGGTGAAGGACGTTATAGGGCTTCCCGTGCTAAAATAGCTTTTTGGACACTGCAGTCCTCTATACATCTCTATGCTTTTATCCTGTTATCTTAATTCAACAGAAACTGAAACATAGTTCTCTGACTAAAGTGCTGTTTATTCTGTCTGTGTGTGTATCCTGTGTGTATGACTGTGTGTGTGTGTGTGTGTGTGTGTGTGTGTGTGTTCAGGCTGTCTGTTTATGTGGTCTGATCAGTGTGTCTTTGTGTGTCCTCTCTCCCTCACAGTCACTCCAGAGGCAATTGGGTTCCTGTCTGCAGTGGGTGTTTTTGTGGTGTTTCTGGCCCTCCTCTTCCTCTTCATCAATAAGAAGCTGTGTTTCTCCCGTGTTGGAGGTCTACCCTGTCTGCAGGAGCAGTGCCAAAGGAAACACTCCCGAAGCAAGCCGGGAGTCCGCCAGGGACTGGGTGAGTGGACTGGCTTGGTGTCTAAATGGTGGTTCTGAGCCTGGGAGTGGTGGTTCTGAGACTGGGGCTAGTGGTCCTGAGTCTGGGGCTAGTGGTCCTGAGCCTGGGGCTAGTGGTTCTGAGACTGGGGCTAGTGGTTCTGAGACTGAGGCTAGTGGTTCTGAGACTGGGGCTAGTGGTCCTGAGACTAGGGCTCGTGGTTCTGAGACTGGGGCTAATGATTCTGTGCCTGGGGATAGTGGTCCTGAGACTGGGGCTAGTGGTCCTGAGACTGTGGCTTGTGGCCCTGAGACTGGGGCTAATGATTCTGTGCCTGGGGCTAGTGGTTCCAATTCATACAATATATTCAGATTGCTTAAGATCCTGGACTGCATCTTTAATGCTGATCATTCAGTCAGAGGAGGCTAAGCTTTACTCGTCATTAGTCAAATACTCTGCAAACATTTCCCACAATCCCACGGTGAACTCTTTCAGTTGGATAGGGTGGTGTTTTTGACTCTGGCATTTTCCTGTCATTCAGTTCCTTGAGCACACATACTGCATGGAAAGGCAGAGTCAATATTTCTGGTTCGTACTGTTCTCCAGGCAGAGTTGCGGTTCATAATATTCTTCAGTCAGAGTTGCGCTCGATACCACTATCCAGTCAGCAGTTGAAGTCACGTCACTCTGAGGTAACATCTTTAAGGTGTGCTGTTACAAGATGAAGAAAGAAGATCCCATATCAGAGGTCCTTACTTTGAAAGACTGGTTCATCCAGGTATCAGAGTCTCTGTCTACCTTCCTACCCTCGGGACAGAGACAGGGCCAGACTGGAGGTGTTTTCCCTGCTGAGCCAGGAAGCAGCCAGGAGCTGTTGGAGCTCCAGGAGGGTTTAGGGCCTCAAACACCCAGGGCTGTTGTGACCTCCATGGACCCCCAGCAGAGACTGCAGGCTCTCCAGGCTCAGCTGGCCCTACGGGGCCTGAGTAGTCCTAGCAGCTCCTATTCCGTGGCTGCTCCTTCGGCAAAGCGTCTGTCGATTATACCGGAGGACAGAGAGCAGGCTGGGAGCAGGGCAAGCAGGGCGGCCTCATGGCACTCTGTTCAGGCTAGCACAACAGGTAAATGGGGTTATCTATCATTAAACTGGGTGGGTCAATATTTACTTGAGACAGGCGTACACAGTGTATTCATCTTAAAATGATTGGGTGGGGCAATGATAAAACCAAGTATAGTGTAAGTAGATCTTACTCAGTTAAGTACTGTAGCTATCAGTCATTCAAAATAAAAGTGTAAAGTGTGAGCATGAGTTTTAGAAAGTCTTTAAAAAGGTAGATGATCTAAAGTGTTTCCACATTCTTTTGTGTGGTAGCAGTACCTACCGTACATGTGTCACACATCCCCTTGAAGATTATGAATAGAAAGTCTTATGTGAATTCTTACAATGCTGGTGTGTATGTTATGATGGTATAAAATGGTAGTTAAGGACATATTGTACACGCAGAGCTCTGAGGGAGACAGATAACACCCAGAAAACACACAAACGTAAAGGTTACTTGTGAGCCTTGCCTTTGTTCTGGTGTTGATGGCCAATGAAATGGCCTGCTTTTCCTCTTAACCCCTCACTGTACTGAATAAGGGCTGCTCTCTATAGGGACCCTCTTATTCAGAGTATTGACATCTATCTCCAGAGGAAAGACAGGGCTGATGTAATAACAGTCTGATTGTTCTGACTGCCTGCTCTTTGCACTGCGAACAGCATAATGAACACACACACACACGGTTTTATAAAACTCAGCTCTAATGTAGGCATTAGTCAATTGAGATTGGCCTGCTTTTAGACGTGGGCTTGGAGGGTAGCCGTCTAAATGAGCTTTCCGTCAAATGGAGACAGAGAGGAATGAGAAATAGTCTCAAGGTCACTCTCTTCAGGAGTGGTCCTCCACCATATCCATACCTTGATGGCTTTGTTGTGCTGCCCTCTGTGCTGGCAGGTCTTCTTCAGCCTTCTGGAGATAAACCTGTTTCCTTCTTCTCGTCTGGGATCTGGCTGTGCAGTCATGTGCAGTCACTAGGGCTGAATTGGAGTGATGAGTGCTCTGCAGTAATAATGATCAGGAAGTGAAAATGGTTCTGAGAGTGGAATGAGTGCACTGACAAGCCTTAGTGTGATTGCCGTAATGGTGGACTACAGAGTTTAGAGTGGCACTGAGCTGTGGTCATAACATTCCAGTAGTGATGACCATCCAGCTTAAAAAATACAACTCATCTCGTTATAGAAGTGTGTAGGAAACTACGGGAGATTAATAAACTGTAGAAGGGCAACCCTGGTTTGAATGCATCAAGGCTACTGGAGTGATCAGTTCAGCGATTGGCTGAAATCAACTCACCTGGACTTCCATGTTGGTTACATTTAAAACATGAAATTACCTGCGGCCCTCCCAGAAAAGGGACTGTAGTTCTACAGTAATGCCCACAAATACTCTTCAGTTAAAATTGTAGCATAGACCACCTTTATATATACTACATTATATACTTGTGTAAACTATAATATTTTGTCAGGTAGGTTGCAATGAACATTAATGCCAAGGGTTAGTCAGGTGTCGCTACTGTAGCCCTGGTGACACAGTGAGACATGAGTGGTGGGCAGGCCCACAGGACTTCAATCAACAGCCTCTTTTACACTTACTGGAGTCATCATGGGTTACCATGATGATATATGGTTCAGGTAAGGGACTTTTCGTGCGGGGTGACCAACACTAATGAGGGACATGCTGGTGAAATTAATGGTGTCTAAATGCTTTGTTATTAAAGAGACAGAGGGGAATGACAGGATGAGTTTTATTCATTCTATGAGGATGCACAACTGGCCTGGTCTCTCCCCTCTCCTTTCCTCTCTCCTCCCCCTCCTCTCTTCTGTCCTTCACTCTCTTTCCTTCTGTCTCTTCTCCTCCCCTACACTCTCTTATGGTCTCCTCCTCTCCTCCCCTCTCCACCCCTCCTCTCCCCTCTCCTCCCCTACTCTTCATCTCCTTAGGCTCCATATGTCCTGTGTGTACCTTCTTCCCTTGTTTAATGTAACCTCTGTGTGTGTGTGTGTGCGCGTGCATGTGTGTGCGCGTGTGCGTGCATGCGTGTGATCTGTAATCCATCTAGTTAACAGCTACGGAAACGATGAGGATCATTCTAGCTCTTCGGACAGTGAGGATGACATTGTGAAGCAGTTTGGGATCTCTGTGTCTCGCTCTCAGAGCTTTCGCTCTACAGGAACAACTGAGGTTCTAACCCAGACTACACTGGGACAACAGAACAAGTTCACCCGCCTGCTGTCTGACCCGGAGGAGGGCAGCACAGAGCCTTCAGACTGTGAAGGTACATGCATGCAAATGCACACACACAAACACACACACACACACACACACACTTTCCCAAAGCACAAACCTCGCCCACCTGAGGATCTTTGCTTTTCAGGCATCTATTTCCTGTGTTTGAGGGCTGCAAAATCCACCCTCTTTAACCTCCCTTAATTTATTGCAGCAATTCAGCATAGGTTGAATTTTAAGCAACTTCTGTAAATGTGATTATTTTTATCTTAGACATTATTTCACAAACAATATATATTTTGTTTCTATTGATGTAACTGATGTTGCTATTAATATCCTTCTCCTGCTCTCTTGTTGAAATATGCAAGAGAACATGTCAATAAATGAAATTAATCATGAATGGCACATGAATGTCTTCAGGTAGAGAGAAGAGCTGGTTTTTGGTGGCTGCAACCATTAACATGGGAGCAGTCTAGTTAGCTTGCATTCCACTCCCTGTTATCCACGTTATGTGCGTGTGACAAGGAGTGGCAAGGATTGGAATTTTAGTTTAAAGGTTCAGTCCCATCACGTGATCATCCATCTAAAATCTCTTTCCTGCTGAAAAGTCCCACCTTGCAAACAAAGCATTGGTTTAGAAGACATAATAAGAGTCTGATTCAATCATAATAACACAGGCAGAGCAATGCTTCCCCATCTTCAGACAGCCTTCTGCCCACCTGAACTTTATTTTGGTTGAGAATGTGATTGGTGGAGATGTCTAAGACAGGCTGAGGTCACTTTTAGACGAGGTGAGATCACTTCTTTTTAAAACAGTGTGTTAATTAATTAAGTCAATTTCATTATGGTGATCATATAACCAGAGTGCCCCTTTAAGTCATCGTTAATCAGACTACTGTTCCACCTTTTTGTATTTATTTATTAATCTATGTACTCACTGTATGCAAATGAGGCACATAGCATTTTATGTATTTTAAGAAAAAGTAGAAAATAAGTAAATGTATACGGTATGTGAATGCATTCTAAGAATGACAAACAAATTGAAACAGTAATTCAGAATATACCTCAATTCTTTCTGAACTCTAGTCCAGGTCAGTGAAATGTTAGGGCTATACATCAGTCAGAATCTAAAAGATTTTCTAAATTCTTTGTTCACTGTCCAACTATTGCATTTTTCTTATTTTATTTTGGCCATGGCGACAAACACACACACACACACACACACACAAAATCACAGATACAAACACACACACACTGTTTAAACGTGCACACAGATTAGATACACTCAAAACGTGTAGTCCCCAAAATACCAAAGTCCCCAAAATACGTGTAGTCCCCAAAGTAGTCCCCAAAATACATGGAGTCTGATCTACTCCTGCAGCATGTTAATAAATCAACACACTGCTCCAGATGCCAAACTAAAATGTAATCCCAGATTGCTGTCTGCAGAGAGCTCAGGGCTAAGCTTGATTGGACTACTTTGTTGGGATCAACACAAAGAGTCACATATCGCTTTGGGTTTTTACATTAATTAGTAACTTATTTGGACTAATGGTGGTTAGTGTGTTAGACATGTAAAAAGAAGGATTAATGTAGACCCAGGCATTACAAGCTGTAGTTGTCTGGTCCAACCTCCTCCTCCACCACTATTAGTACATAATGTAAGGACTAATGATAAACACTTTCATTCAATGTGGATTCATTCAAACCCACCATAGCAATGTGTATGCAGTATCTTTGCTTAGTAAAGTGTATCCCACACCCATCCGCGGAGCTCTACTTTTCAGCCACTTATTTCCTGTAGGCTATTTAAAGGCTGCAACATCCACTTGTCACTTAAATCTCACTGGATTCATTGCTTTCATTTTACACTGGCAACTCTTTCTGACTCTTGCTTGTGCCATTATTTTCCCACCGTTAACATAACGACTGCTGAAACGTTTGTTATGTCAAACAACCCAGTGGTTATGAGCTCTATGGAATACAATGCATCTGTTTGAACATCATCTCTTGGTCTGAGATTGACTTCACTGTCTCACCATTTACGTGATAAAAAGAATAAATTTTGCTGTATTATATATATGATATAGGGGTTACATTTCGTTCAATTGAAAAAATACATACTGTATTTAATAAAGTTCAAATTGTTTACAAATTAGACTGAAATTAAAGCAACTTCTGAAAACACTCGGATTATTGTGATATTGTCTCAAAAATATGGTACAGTATTTATAGGTATAGTATTTATAGATAGATGTGATCTAGATCTGTAATGAATGTACTCAGATGACAAAGAGGTAGTTGGACCCAAGCGCAGAGTGCAGGATGTTTATTATAAACCCAAGAAAAGGAAAAACCAGAGGAGCAGGCTGTTTCGTAGTCGATGGGCAGGCAGAGGGTCGGTACACAAGAATCAGAATGAGCGGAGCAGAAGTAACAAAAGGATAATCCAAAAAGTTGATGGTCAAAAGGCAGGCACAGGTCAGGGCACAAGGAGGGTAGTCAGGCTTTCTGTAACAAGGAAAAATTACAGCTTAGTATGGATGCACACAAGACAAACAATACCTCACAACAGAAACGAGACACAGACCTGAACTAAATAGGGAACACAGAACGAACACAGGTGGTCAAAATTCAGGTGATTGCGACCTGAGGGGGGAGTTGCGTTCACGGGCATGTTGGGTTGTACCAGGGCCTGAATTGGCAAACGACATCACAAGATCCCAGCCTTTTGATTTTAGATGCATAGGTTTCCTTCTCTTGACACATTTATTAAATTATGTAAGGGAACGTGTCAATAGCAGTAATAATGTATATAATACATTGTATTCCCATCAAAATGCCTGAACTCCATTAAGTCTTTGTCTGTGCCAGGCTAAAGAACACATACACTGATGAGCCAAAACATTATGACCACCTGCCTAATATGCTGTTGGTCCTCCGCCTTCCACCAAAACAGCACCGACCCGCCGAGGCATGGACTCATGAAGGTGTCCTGTGATATCCGGCACCAAGACATTAGCAGCAGATCCTTCAAGTCCTGTAAGTTCGAGGTGGAGCCGCCATGGATCTGACTTGTTGGTCCAACACATCCCACAGATGCAAAATCGGATTGAGATCTTGGGAATCTGGAGGCCCTGGTCAACACCTTGAACTCTTTACCATGTTCCTCAAACCATTCCCAAACAATGTGTGCAGTGTGGCAGGGCACATTATCCTGCTGAAAGAGGCCACGCCATCAGGAAAAAACATTGCCATGAAGGGGTGTACCTGGTCTGCAACAATGTTTAGGTAGGTGGCACATGTCAAATTGATGTCCACATGAATGCCCGGACCCAGGGTTTCTCAGCAGAACATTGCCCAGAGCATCACACTCTCTCAACCGGCTTGTCGTCTTCCCACAGTGCATCCTGGTGACATCACTTCCCCGGGTAAACGGCGCACACATACACGGCTGTCCACGTGATGTAAAAGAAAACATGACTCATCGGACCAGGCAGCCTTCTTCCACTGCTCCAAGATCCAGTTCCGACACTCATGAACCCATTGTAGGCTTTTTGATGGTGGTCACAGGGGTCATCATGGGCACTCTGACCAGTCTGCAGCTACGCAGCCCCGTACACAGCATGGTGCGATGCGCTGTGTGTTGTGACACATTCCTCCCATAACCATCATTAACATTTTCTGCCGCAGTAAACCTTCTGTCGGTTCCGACCAGACGGTATAGCTTTCATTGCCCTTGCACATTGAAGAACCTTGGGTGCCCAACACCCTGTCGCCGGTTTGTGTTTTGTCCCTCCTCAGACTAATGTTGGTAGGTACTCACCATTGCTGACCGGGAGACCCTGCAAGCCTTTCCGGTTCAGAGATGCTCTGACCCAGCTGTCTGGCAACAATTTGGCCCTTGTCAAAGTCACCCAGGTCTTTACTCCTGCCCACTTCTCCTGCATCCAACACGTGACTATGAGAACTGATTGTTTGCTTACCATTTTATCTACCCAGACCTTGACTTGTGTTAGGAGATGATCAACGTTATTTGCTTAACCTGTCAGTAGTCATTATGTTTGGCTCATCTGTGTAAATGAAATGAGAGTTTGTTGACCGTCAAAAATCTCCCAATGGTTATAAAAAGCTACACTCCTGAAAATACCCCTCTCCAATATTAGGGATAATTAAGAAATGTAAAACCACTGGAGCTTTGTTAAACTTGCCTGGAAGAGGGCGTATGTGTATTTGGCCCCCATGTGCTTCATATTGGGGTCGCTAAGGCTCCAAAACTACAATTAGACACCAACTCCATGCCAAGTTATTTAGAAAGGTTGCCAAAAGAAAGCCTCTGCTGTTTCTCAAGCCCAAATGTCAATGGCTGAATTTTACTATTGGAACTTTGATTGGAACCTGGTTTGATGGTTTGATGAGAATAAAGTTGAGCTTTTTGGCAGAAAACACTAGAGGTGCATTTATAGTAAAAAGTGCAGAAAAGTACCATGAGATTTTAGGCCAAATCCTGTCTGGCTCTGCTGGGAGGCTAAAACTGAGTTTTTGGATATATCAGGAGGACAATAATCCAAAGCATACCTCCAAATCCACATAAAGAATTTTCCCTAACCATAAGATTAAGCTTTTGCAATGGCCATCACAGGTGCCTGACCTAAAAACCTGTGGGGTGAGCTGAAGAGGAGAGTCCACAAGCGATGACCAATGGCTCTGAGTGTTCGGTAGGATCTGGATTGGAAAGTTTCTGTATGGAGGAATGGTCTCAAATCCTTTCCTGTGTTCTTCCACTTCATCAAACATTATAGATGACTCAGAGCTCATATCTTGGCAAATGGACGGTGCACAAAGTACAAAGTAGTTTCTCTCAGCCTTTTCAGTTCATATTTACCTAGGGTGCTAATTAGTCTGCAGGGCACTGTAGGTGCAGAATCTCCACAATTGAGCTAATATCTTAAGTAGCACAAGATCACAAACAGTCACACATTTGATGTGCAGGTAACACTGATAAAGACTTCAATTGTATGTCTGAAATCTTGTCAAGGGGTTTCAAAATGCCTCAGTGAACCATGAGTACGTCCTGGATGCCCTGAGCACATTTCCTGATGGTGTTATGATATAACTAGTGATCCGATCGAACCTAGGAACACACAACGCACACTGATGAGTCACATTATGCCCAGTTGCCATGGTGAGCACTCTGTAGTCATATAACAGTAAATCCGTCCTTAATGATACTGCATTGGTGTTAATTGTCGTTGATCAGCCCATGGTACAGTGTGTACAAGCCACCCTTTTTCAAGGAACAAGTTCTAACAAATTCTGTCATTTCTGTTCAAGTTGGACACTGTGTACTGCTTCTGTTTTTGACATGTATTCGCATACTTTGCGATACAGACAGTGAAATCTATTTCATAGGTTAGGTTTCCTGGTAATGTTTTATTACAGAAGTCTGTTCTGTCTTATATGTTGTATTAAAGGAAGTATGTTCCATTGCATCTGTGCTCTACAAGCATCCCAGTGTGAGTGTATTGTTACCATGTGATATATTGTATTCATGAAGTCCTGCTGTGATCCTCCCCAGACATGGATGGAGACCTGAGCAGGCAGAGTTACCAGGACCCCCTGTCATCTGGGGATAAGAAGCGGGGCTCACTTAGGTCCCAGGAAACGACTGAAAGTCTGGGTGGACCACCACAGGAGGGCTCGTTGGACACAGCGGCCAGCCTGGTACCCAACCAGAGCTGCCAGGCCACCGAGGGGAGACTGGGGATGGAAACGGCGGTGGACAACCAGGGTTATGATAAGATTGACCCCACAGACAGCTCCTCCACATGGAGCCCAGAGGTACTGCAGCCAACAAGCTCCCGCTGGCACCTTGAGCCAATTAACCAATATTAAGGGCCCAGCGGTTTCCTGATTACATTTTGGGGTTATGAAACTCTCCTAGCAATAACATACAGTAGCATTGCTACACGTAGATTCAACATTTCTTCTCAAGGGAAATCTTGTTTGTCAATAACAGACACCCCTGTCATTTAGCAATATAAGGAAAAAAGCTATGCCTTTACATACCTTTAAGACAGTCTATCATATCATTTTGACATTATCACAATATTGTTTCTGTGCTCTGTTGCTGTATGTGTCCCAGAGCTCCAGTATTTTCCTTGGTTTCCATTTAGTTTTTATAATAGATTTTTGGCACTTTTATTTCCATGACTCATCAAAAGTATTTTCCTCATGACCCTTGTATCTCTGCCACAGATATACTATGGTATGGTAATCAATATGTTTGGAATATTAAATCGCAATGAAATTACATGATCAAATCACAATACATAAAGAATGTGAAGATCGCGATACAGATTGTATAGGCACCTAACTATTGTGATAGAAAATGTAGTATTGTGAGGTTCCCGACCCTGTGTCTATTATGCCATGCATTTGTCCCAGTGTTTCCCTGTCAGATGAATTCTGGGCATCTGAAGACAAGGCTGGCTTGAGTCCCAGGATCATTGGGAACTGCACATAGCTGCTTCCTTATGTCTAATAAATATTGATGAATGTGGCCCAACCTGTGGCTGTAAAGCGTTACTTAGTGTTGTTTATTAATCATTGGTGTGTTAGTGTAATACTGTGCTAAAGCACTATTGTGTCATGTTTGATTATGGGCCCAGTTTGAGTGAGGTGTGAGCAAGTGGGCGAGTGATGCTGGCTAGCACTGCAGCTAGGCTTCCAGCACATTTCACTGTCTGCCCAGGCCCAGACCCAGACGGGCTTTTGCGACAGCTTGTTGCAGTACATGTGTGAGTGTGTCTGTGTATTAAGGGCCCATGTTCACACAGTGAGTTTGGAATAATACATTGACACTTTTCTAATAATGCAATTTAAGTGTAGGAGCTGTTTGAAAAGGCTGGTTGAAATGTCATGGTTTTTCTGGCTGCCAGGAAACGTCACTTCTAAGTTAACAAACCAACAAGGAAGACAGTTCCAAACCGTTCTGTTAATAACAGTTTTCTAATAACTTATCCCTCACCACTCTAAGACAGTAATAGAAAAAGTTATTTTTACAATCACAGCTCCCTAAAAATGAATTGATCTCAAGACAAAACCGTTGTGTATTACACCTTTAAGATAATTCTACATCAAATTGTGTTGGATCATTTGAGTCAAGGCTAACCTTGGAAGTCAGGTTACCTCATCAGGGAATGTATTGTGTGATGGGGCAGGATACAGCTTGAAGGAGCACATGTTGTCTGATGTGTGTAGTAAATTGTAACCATCACTATGATTATCTTATCTGTGATCCGTGGTTGCCATGCCAACACCTACACTCTGCATGCTCTGTCAACATGGTGACACAGTCGATGCTGTGTGTACTGACCAAATGAAGATCTGCTTGCCTGGGGTACATTTTCTTTTCAACAGCATGATCCATCTCTGGCTGATACACACACACGCACACACACACATACACACACACACGCACACAAACAGAAAAAAATACAGTAGATCCATTTTACACAATTATCTTTCTTATATGTTTATTTGGTAGGAACATGTTAATAGCAGTTGTCCAAGAATCAATCTGGTGAGCCTCTTAAGCTAACATTCCACTTCATGTGTGGAAATGACATTCAGTACAGGGTGCAGAACATAAAAACACTGGGACCCAGACTATCAGTGATGGGACCTAGACTACCAGTGATTGGATCCATACTATCACTGATGGGACCTAGACAATCAGTGATGGGACCCAGACTACCAGTGATGGGACCTTGACTATCAGTAATGGGACCCAGACTACCAGTGATGGGACCTAGACTACTAGTGATGGGACCCAGATTATCAGTGATGGGACCCAGACTACCAGTGATGGGACCTAGACTACCAGTGATGGGACCCAGACTACCAGTGATGGGACATGGACCACCAATGATTTTCTGTGTTAAATTTTGAGTTTGACCACTTTTCTTTCCCGTTTCCCCTCTTAGCAGGAGCATCCTCCTGTTGAGGATGTCCACTCTCGCCCCCCCAGCACAACTCCCCGCCCTCCCATCTCCAAATGTGGTGATCTAGAGGTCATCCTGGACTACAAGGCCGCCTCTCAGAAGTTGTTGGTTACCGTGGTGACGGCGCAGGACATTCCAGATAAAGGGCGCAGTGGGATGGATTCATGGCAGGTGCACGTGGTCCTGCTCCCGGCAAAGAAGCAGCGCTATAAGACCTCCGTCCAGAAGGGTTCAGTGCCCGAATTTAACGAAACGTTCCGCTTTTCCCATCTGGACCCCTCGGAGTTGGGTGCCTTAGCCCTGCGCTTCCGCCTCTACGCCCTCGGTGGGCGAATTTCCCGCGAGCGAATGATGGGGGAGAAGGTGTTCCGTCTTGGGGGGCTGAGTTCAGAGTCTAGAGAGATGGAGACCACACTGGTGCTAGAGCCCCGCAGCAACATGAAGGTGTGAAGACCGACCCCCCTAAATCACCCAAAGAAAACAGAACGCAACACTGCTAACCTGTTAGTGTATATGGATTAAACATCCAGGTGTGTGTCTTTCTCTCACGCTACAGAGTATTGACTCTCAAGTCAGCTTGTCCGGGGTGTCCCAGAGTGACAGCGCATCCTCCACCCAGTCCCTGACCCACGGGGGCGTTCCTGAGCTGCTGGTGGGCCTGTCCTACAACGCCACCACTGGACGCCTTTCTGTGGAGCTTATCAAGGGAAGCCACTTTCGCAACCTGTCCATCAACAGGCCGCCTGGTGAGCAGACAACTCGCAGGCACATTTTCACGGTCATACGTAGAGTCAAAAGTATGCACACGCGCAATATATATTGTGTTATTTTTATAACCTCTTATTTTGTACATTTGCCTCTCTTAGTCTGTTTTCCAATTTCCCCCTCAGACACCTATGGGAAGCTCACTCTGCTCAACTCGGTGGGCCAGCAGGTCTCGCGGTGTAAGACGTCAGTGCGGCGGGGCCAGCCCAACCCGGTCTACAAAGAGACCTTCGTGTTCCAGGTGGCTCTTTTCCAGCTGTCTGACGTCACCCTCCTGGTGTCCATCTACAGCCGGCGCAGCATGAAGCGTAAGGAGATGGTGGGCTGGCTCTCCCTGGGCCAGACCAGCAGCGGGGAGGAGGAGCAGCTGCACTGGGTGGACATGAAGGAGTCTAAAGGCCAGCAGGTCTGTCGTTGGCACGTCCTCCTGGAGGCCTAGAGTACAGCATACACAGAGAAGATCGGGAGAGGGCCAGGAAGGAATGTATTGGTAGTCCTGGACACTTGTCACCTAGTCACTCATCTGGTCATTCATGGGAGCGGAAGGAGTTAGCCTCCTACAGTCCAACAGGGAGAGATTTGTCCCACTCAAAGCTCCCAGGCAGACAGGATAGACTCGACACAAGTATTTACTGTGGTATCAAACAAAAATCGGTGTGCTGTTATGATTGTAGTTTTAACATCTTAAGAGTATACATCTTTTAGTAAAATGCACAAAGAAAATGGAAGACGTAAATATTCTGTAAATTTGTATTATGCTAAATACAGATTACGTCTAAACTTTTGGATTTCATGAACACTGAAAAGAAATATTCCTCCTTTCTTGATTTTGGAATTCTATAGTTGACGTTCATTTCACACTGAATCAGCATGTATTTGTTCTTTATCATACATGGTAACTGTATCCTTCACTATTACTCATCACCTCTCCCCATCCTTTAAGACAAGCAGCTGAAGGACACTTAACTCAATTCATTGACTCAGACTTTTTCATGTCATCTCATTGATTTTGGCCTAGATGAAATCAGATCTGCGATAACCAGCAATAACCAACACCAGGGGTGCTCCACCAAACAAAAAGTTTAGTTCTGAAATGTTTCAATGAAAAAAGGCATACAAAATTAAACAGAGGGACTTACCTGAAAAGGTTCAATAGGAAGTCTGTTTGACTAAACGTTTCACAACTTAATTGTTGTTGGTTGGGAATGAATAGTGTACAACCTTGCAGATTAGATCATTTTGGCAATATGTTGGATGTAGAACTGTGTTGGACCTGTAAAATTGTGTCAGAAAGGTTGTTTGTGTGGTCATTGTCACAAAGCCACACCTGTCCCACTCATGTGAAATGTATTGAATGGATGTGCAGGCTAGAAACAGTGACATTTCTGAATGGGGTTTCTGACTGTTGTAACATTCATTGTGGATTTGATGTTAAGCACAACCTGTTCGAATATAGCACTCTAGTTCCTTCATTTAGTTGGAATGATGATGGCCTTGGCTTTTTTATTGCCTTCCCAGGGCAAGACAGTATGTCCATGCTTAAATGATAAGAGGCTTTAAATATCTCAATGCATCTGTTAATAACATTATGCCAAGAATGACCCTCCCAGGCAGTGTATTATTTTGCTCTGCTAATTGGTAGTTACAGTCCTTGGACTGATGGTGATGATGCACCTTCATTAATTCCAGTTGCTGCTTCTGGGAAATGAAATTTGTTTATCTATCCAGTGGGCCTCTACCCCCTAGGTCAGAGGCTCCTCCCACCAATGGAGGACAGAGAATTGTCTCATATATTATGTTTTTACTTTATACGTGCAAATATTTTTTTCCAAGCACCTCCCTTCTCTCTCTGGATAGAATTTTACTGGCCTTCTAATTTACTTTGTTCTTCTTTACTGTGAGGTTCCTTCCGGTCTGTTTCTGCCTAGTTGACCTCTATGTCTGATTAACTATCTTAAGTAGTCTTTAATGACATACTGAGGTGGACAGTTAGTCAGCATTATGATCTGCCCTCCCTCAGACTTTCTCTGTGGTCCATGACCAGTTGGGGGTTATGGAGTATTGAATCCCGTGACCTTTACAACCACTCCATCAGTTCACATATTAGGTCCCTTGGTCAAACTCCTCAGTCCAATCACCAGGGGCTGACTCAGTCAAATCACCAGGGGCTGACTCTGTCAGTCAAATCACCAGAGGCTAACTCTGCGCTGCAAATGTCAGTTTCCTCTAATCAAACCAACATCACATATATGATTCTTCCAGTGATTGCATAGGTGAACATTTACATTTGATATGTAACTATATAGATTTCTTGTAACTGAGTGGCTATCTTTTAATTGCCTATATTTGTAAAATGTTTACATTTGTATCACAGGTTAAAACACAATTTTTATACTAGCGTAAACATTTACTTAGTAAGTCATTGATATAGGCATGGCATGTAAGGCACTGTTTTTGATGATAATTAGATGACAACATTTACCAGATAGATGGACTGTCCTCTACTCTAAGAAATCAATCTAACTCAACCTGATATGACAGGTGTAGCCTTTACATGTCATTTTTATAACGTAGGTTTGCGTTAACGACTTGCATTAATGAATTCCATTTGTTACCCAGGATTATCCACCAGTCACAATGTATTTAATGCATGTCAAGAGTTGTACATAGTCCCTTTATATCTAGTGAATTAGCAATGCAGAGGATGTTCTCTGAATGTTACTACAGCATGCTTGTTTTTAGCTTCCAGATATTGAGACTCTAATAAAGTGCCTGTAGCGTAAGGTTAAAGCCAGTATGGGGTGAAATTGATCATAATAATCAATACAGTGTATAAGTGTATAATCAGCCATGTTTACTCTTTCTGTAAGATGCAGCTGTGTGCATGGCTTGTTGATATGTTCTCATGCGTATGTAATCAGTGCCTGCAGCACGCATGCAAAGAATGACAATTTATACAGATTACTTTTGTACATACCAGTATTAGTTTTGCTCTTGTCAAATAAAAATCCATGTTGTAGTAAATTTTTCTGCCCTCTAGTTCTTGGGTTTTCTTGCTTAGTTATGTATTTAAGTGATGGTCATCAACTGTACACAGTTGATCCTATAGTGTGAAACCTAGCACACTCATTATCAAGCTCACAGGCAAGATTTAAGAAAGAGTAGAAAATATTTTTTGGGTTTATAAGTGTTTTTGGATGTAATTAATAAAATCCATTTAGATGCTTGATTTGTATATACAGTAGGCCAAGTTTTAAAAGCTATTTATTTCTAATGTCTGGGTTATCATAGCAGCTGTTAATATAAAATAGCCCTGGATTTAAATCTGAAATCTAATAATTACACAACCAGTCAGTAGGTTGCCCATTCAGGGTGAGAGAGAGAGGGAGGTTTGGAAACCAAGGAGCAGAGGAGAGGATGCGAGAATAATGGAGCCTGATGATGAAGCGTCATCATTGCCTAGTGACTCTCCTAGCAACAGGAAACATCTGCTTCTGTGAGGACCAATGAGGTTGCAGAGAGAATGGTGTTGTTGATTGTTGCACAGAAAATGATATTTTAAGACCCTAGGAGTGTTGCGTACTCTGAAGGGATTATTAACAAAGATACGGTGACTCTGGGTATAAAGCGCAAACTTCAGGCAGAGCTTGGAGCGGGCATAATTAGAACAGACGGTAAATGTCGCAGCAACGGACAGTAACTCACCGGACGCATCCACAAGAACTCATTTGCTGCCAAACGTTCCATTTGAAAGGACTACTAATTTGCTGAAGTGGTTCATGGACTGTTGGAGATCACCGTAATAAGGTAATTTTCCTAATTGATGTGATTATATTTGATCTAATGTCTGGGGTATTATTACAAATTGGTTAAATTCCAAACTAATTGAGATAGCTAACAATAAAGACACCAATACGGATACCATTATCAACCGCTGCTCTGTCAGTCAAAAACACGCATCCAAGCATATTAATTTCACTGTCATTATGTTTGATTATTTAAATAGGAACATTCACTGTACCCAACGGTGTAACTGCAGTAGGAATTACATTGCATGTATTATAACAGGTGTCATTCAACTGAAAATACAATCATCAGGGCAATATCAAGAACTCTGTTCTTTCTGTGTCTCTGCCTCTCTCTCTGTCTCTCACACACAATGCACACACACACTAACTGCCCATTCACATATTCAACCTAATTTCTTAGTAAATAGCCTTGTCTCCGGAAATAGCATTAGCTGTAAACATTTGCATACAAAGCTTCATATGTTTAATCTGACTATACCATGGTAAATAGTGAATGCAGTGAGATAAAATCTGAGGAAATTTAGCAAACAAATTTAAATTGTGCAGCATATATTGTCCATGTTTAAAGGTGATGAAATACAGATGAAAAGTGTCAGGGTATGACTTTTAATAAATCTTTAACTAGTCTCTCTAGTTTATCTCTCACTTATTTCTCTCCTTATCTCTCATTCTTCTGCACTGGAGGCCCCTGAAGGCAATGAGAGCAGCCCAAGCAATCAGGACCCTATTCAGACAGCATTTGTGGCTCTGGGCTGTCATTATCAGGTAATGTACCGCAGGTATGATTCCACTTCTGCTGCTGTTATATAATTCTGTGTCACTCCACTAACCACATAATCTCTCCTCACCAATGTGTTGAAAGGGAAAGCTTTGTCAAGGTTATAATCGCAATTTTCCTGATTGTGCTTCAAGCAGTCAATTCCCTATTATAGACATCAAACCATTCAACAACGTCGAAAGTTGCCTATTTCAAGAGGAAATATGCGGAGGAGGAGGATTTACATGGAGACCTACATGGATATTTTCAAAAAGTAGGAACTGCTTTGTTTTGTTTAAATTTCAGCCTCTGTTGTTCTATGACACAACTACTGTGAATGAGACTTAGAGTAGTGTCTCATAACCAAAACCTGTTCCTACAGCACTATGAGTGTGACTTAGAGTAGTGTCTCATAACCAAAACCTGTTCCTACAGCACTATGAATGTGACTTAGAGTAGTGTCTCATAACCAAAACCTGTTCCTACAGCACAATGAATGTGACTTAGAGTAGTGTCTCATAACCAAAACCTGTTCCTACAGCACTATGAATGTGACTTTGAGTAGTGTCTCATAACCAAATCCTGTTCCTACAGCACTATGAATGTGACTTAGAGTAGTGTCTCATAACCAAAACCTGTTCCTACAGCACTTTGAATGTGACTTAGAGTAGTGTCTCATAACCAAAACCTGTTCCTACAGCACAATGAATGTGACTTAGAGTAGTGTCTCATAACCAAAACCTGTTCCTACAGCACTATGAATGTGACTTAGAGTAGTGTCTCATAACCAAAACCTGTTCCTACAGCACTTGATGCGTCAGGAGGACCGCAGCTGCATCCTCAAGCTCTCTTTAGAAAAGCTGAGGTTCCTGGAGGACCCTGAGGCCTACCTGCGACGATCTGTGCTCATCAACAACCTGCTGAGGAAGATCCACCATGAGAAGGAGGAGGAGGGGGAGGAAGAGGAGAGGCAGAGGGCCTTTGACAGAGGCCCAGGTGGCCAACGACTGCTCTACCCAGACAGGAAGCGTGTGAAGGTGGTGGTGGCAGACTGCTGCTCTCAGTCCTTTGGGCTTGAAGAGATACCCCACTATCACCTAGTGCCCTACACCTCCCCTACCTGCCTCTATGACCTGGGGACATGTCCCAGCATCTCCCCTGGCCACAGGCCTCCGGTTCTGCTTTACAAACTGGACGATAACGGGTGACTGTGATTTGCTGTAAAAGTCTGTGTAGAAATTCAAATGGACCACGCGCATCAATGTAATTGACAGGGAGCAGTTTGGTGACAGAACCCTCTTTACACTCAGAGCTGCATTCTGTAACCTGCAGTCTGACACTATATACATGCAAAATGGGAGGCTACTACTTCTCTGTGATTTCTGACAGGGTCAACCAATCAAGTCCAAATCAGGGTCTGTATTCAAAGGGCGTCATTGTTACAGTGTCACTGCCTTTACATTCTAATGTGAGAGACAGAGATTCCTTGCAGGAATGTGTTCTGATGGTTATTGCTCATGTAAACCTTGAGCATATTCAGGGATACACACAACTCATGCACCTTGCCTGTACCCGAGAAACAGACAAGGTTTGTAAATGGAGGTTTGGATGTCTGCTGTTATGCTTGTGTGACCATCAAACTACCCTGTTGTGTATTTTGCATTTTTTTTCATCAAACATATCTCTAATGTTAAATAGTGGACTACATGTAAAACATGATTGAAATGCATATGAAAGGTTTTAAAAATAAATACAATTCATTAAGGTATTTTGTTGAAGAATTAAGCATTCTGCATTTGATATAGAGATTTTGGTGTATGTCAACATTCTCTGGACAAATCAATTGGCACAAATGTCTGTGACACTGTAATGCCTTTTTGTTGTTTTTCTGTTTGTAACTACAACACTTTGCTGCCCTCCTGTGGTCAATTTAAATGTGTGAGTTTGAGAGACAGGTGGTTTCAGACTGCATTATTAAGACAATATTTATATTTTCTTGTCTGATTAAATCAGCTTTGTAGTGCAAGCATCTGTTTTTATGTTGAATCTATTAAGGCCAAGAATTATAAAACAGAACAGTATGTTGTTTAATAGTCTCATCTTGACTGTGACAGTTTTATTCTGACTAAATAATGCTTATTCTCAAAGAGACAACCCCTTTTAGTGCTTATGTTATTGTCACAACAGCACATGGTTATATTGCAATGTCTGATTACATCCAAGTCAAACAATTCCCAGTTTGTTCCTATTTCACTTGTCCTGTATATTTTCAAGTATGTTGCAGGCATTCAATATTAACATGTTACATCAAAAAAGGAAAGGTAAACATTTTGGGACAATGTGGATATCAATTGCTATAGTTTAACTTCTCCTGTATTTGGAGTACAGATGTTTGGGTTTGCTCAGTCTAAGGATGATTGTTTCTTTATTATTTTTAAATGTCTCACAAACAATGACTTAAATGAAATCTGAAATGCAAAAACGTGATAGAATATTAGTACTGAAAATATATTTGGAAGAAAATGGACATGTTTCTCATTAAAGATAAGATACTTTGCAAAGGATTAAAGAAGCACAATCAATCTGTTTTTTTCCACCTGATGACAAATTAAAGTCAGGAAGTTGATACAGCCAGTTGCCACCATATGTAGGACTGATTGATTACTAGTTCTTCGAAAGAGCTCCAATTGGTCAGATTATGTTAGAAGGGCTAAAAATGTAAGGTTATCATCATGTTTTACTGTATTGAAGAACTTGTGTGAATCCCATGATCAGAGGTGGCAAGCATGATGCTGCCCTAAGGTGTGTGTGCTCAGTCATCTCCTGTAATCCCTGTTCACATGTTGCACAACCGAGACCACCATGTCAATTTTCATCACTGCCTGGTACAATAACTGCAATGTGCAGGCTCCTTAGATGGTGTTGAGGTCAGTCTTCTCTACAGACCATTTACTACACACATTGCAGTAAGAAGACTTAGAAAATCACCAAGGATCTCAGCCACTCGTGTCTCTGGCTCCACGCTTAGAGACTATCTAGAGGTGCTGGCAGTACAGGGGCATTAGGACAAAAGCCTTGGGACTAAGGAGAACCCTTTTTGGCTGAATTGTCAACTCATCCCAACCATCTGATGGCCAGTACTCGGCCCTACTGCTCCGGGGAGTTCACACACCTCACATGCACATAACCCTTGGCCAGGATGAATGTACACACACTTACACACAGACACGGCCTGTCCTCCAGTGTTATTATTTAGTGATATTTATATTCCTACCTGTACAGATAAATCGAATATATCTGCTCTCGACTACAACTGCTTCCTGTTTATAATATCGTATATCCACTTGTTTGTTATTAATTGTTATAATTGTATATACTTTACTGTATTATTTGAATTTGTAACTAGGAAAGCAAACGTATCGTTACACCTGATATCACATCGGCCAGTACGTGGTATGTCACCAATAATGTTGATTTGTTTGGACCTGTTTACTTAGAAATTGAGAGGCGCGGCCACAGCACGGCCAATGCAAGCGCAGTCGGGTTAAAATCTGGAGTGCGTCATCTATGCGCGCGCGTTCCCGAACTCTATAGATCCCTGTCAGTTACCGGATACTACTTGAGATAGCGGAACAGATCGTGTCAGTTTCAGGAGTAGACTGATGTAATTGACAGTGTGTTAACAGTCTTATTATGTCTAATTGTTGCCATCGATAGGAAAACGTGATTTATTTATGCATTTGCATTTTGAAGTGTATTATATGGGAACTGGCTAGCTATAGCTAAACTGAGTAGCCTAATTACTCTGCCGTGATGCGAGAGCTCCTGCTTGAAAGCTTGCTTCTGTGAATGGCTAGCTAGCTAACGGTAATGCATAGTAAATACACAGTACTCTACGTGTGAATCAACATGACAAACAATATTTTTACGCAATTTGGACAATTCTGCAATTATCTACAAGACCCAAATCATGTGGCACGGTTTCAGAAAATGTGTGGTGTGCGCGGGACGTTTTCGAAGAATCTTGCGGAGACCAAAGGAGAGGGACGAGCTCACTTCCACAACAACGGAATTAGTCATCTCCAGGGCGAAAGTCAGAAATGTATTATCAACCGAGGCGAAGGGGAGACAACAGAGTGTCTTTGGCAGAGGAAAGTTACCTCTACGGGTAACAATTTAAAACACAAGGGCGTAGACGATGCTTCTCAGAATGGGGTAGTGGTCACTCCTGCGGCAGTGGAATTGGTCGGGCTCGGCGGGAACGGTCGCCGTCTCCCTGGAGCCAGTGAAGATATCGGAAGACAGGACTTGACACAAAAGCGGTTTACTGAGGACACCAGTCCTTCAAGGGGCACTGTCAAGCCCTTGCGTAAAAACTCCCTGACAGGCGATGCGGGGCAAGAGTTTTTAATCGAGAACAAGTTTTTGTACTACTTGTTCACATTCGGAACTGAGCTTGGCAACGAGTTGTTTTATATCACCTTTTTCCCGTTCGTCATCTGGAACGTGGACGCCTACGTCTGTCGGCGACTGATCTTGGTCTGGGTTTGGGTCATGTACCTGGGTCAGAGCACCAAGGATGTAATTCGCCGGTCCAGGCCAGCCTCGCCGCCCGTAGTCAAGGTGGAGATGTTCTACAACACGGAGTACAGTTTGCCCTCTACGCATGCCATGTCGGGCACTGCCATTCCCTTCTCACTGTTCCTGTTGACCTACAGCCGCTGGGAGGTAACATATGCTAAATTATTGGCAGCTACTGTTGAAATTTGCTTTATCAATTAGGAGGAAGTATCAAATTGCTTCCCAGCTTGGCAATGTTGGCATTTAACTAACAGCTAACGAGGACAATAGCATCAACATAAAAATGCGTAAACATTTTGTTCCTGTAACCTCATATGAGTGACGACATCACGTTGCGAAGTGGAACATGTTCTCAAAGCTTCTTCAGCCTACGACAGTCATGCAAGCAGGGTCATGTTTCTTGCTTTATGGATTGTGATGTCAACCACAGTGATTGTGAAGTACAACAGTTTTTAAGCAGAACTGTGATCTCCCCACACAGACCCGTTATACTGATATTACACAGTTCTAGGTTAGCTATGAGAGTTGTACACTATTTGAAACCAAATTAAATTATGCGTGCAGTTTGAGAATATGCATTGTGTTAAGATATTGTGTCTGTCACACAGTCAGTGCTCCGTTAAATGATCATTTCTGAGGCAACAATGCTGCTGTTTATCTAATGGCGCCATGAGTGCAGGGCAGGGATTGATGTTTTTGCACTACTCAGTGCCTTTCTGCTTGCCTGTGTTAAAGATAAGAGAGGAACCCAGGCCTCCTGCTGGGAGAGATAAGCCATTCACATCCCCCTCCTCTGCACTACAGTTATGCCACAGACCAGCACTGTTGTTTCAGATTTCATTCATAAAGATCCAGCTCAGGGCATTAGGCCTAACATGCTCTTCTGTTTAAAAAGTAATGTTCTTGCTTTCACACTGACAGTGCATACACAACTAACGTCTGGAGTCTAACTCTGCCTTTGGGTTGCAATATTAGTCACTCTTGCTGAATTGCCTGAGCAGAGGAGGAATTTGGGATGTGCTGCAGACCCCCTCCCAACACAATTTTCCCGGGCCTGCACCAGCAATTAGGGCCAGATGTCTGTGAATGAGGGCTCTGGCAGTTAGAGCAGTAAGAGCACTGCCAGATGGAGAGGCAACCAAGGTCCTATGTGGGATTGATCTAATACATGGAGAAAAACATTTCCCTGGAAATAGACACTCTGTGCAAACTTGACAACCATTCAAACCAGTTTTACAGCTGTGACCTTTCATATTGGATGTAGTAAACAAGAGATCAAAGAGCTACAAGCCCAGCAGAACTTCTGCTAAAAATTAGTGTCGGTGAACCTCAAGCTGCATGCAACGCAGCACTGTACACACACCACCTCCATAAAAGTTTGTATGACTTTGCCGCATTGTGACCACACACTAGTGCAGAAGAGATCTGTCCATAGGTGTCTAGCCTGCTGTATTGACCCAACCTCCCTCTGTCCCCCTCGTGTTTCCCAATCTCTTTAGATAGTCTTTCTGCACTAGCCAATGGATGCATGACCTTTGTCGTTACACTGAAATATCTAAATCCACCTATGTAACAATTTGCAATGGAAGATGTAAACAAGATAATATCCCATCTCTAATAAGGACACAATTCCTTAGAGAGTTTTTACATGACCATAGTTTTATCTAGACGAACGAGGGCAGATTTTCTTCTGAGAAACATTTTTTTATTGTGTGAACTGGTGAAAATCATAATTGTCACCCACTACCTTTCTGAAGTGTATTGGAGTGGAATGACAAAATATTTAGCTGGAAGAAACTACAACCCTGTTTCCAAAAAAGGGACGCTGTGTAAAATGTAAAGAAAAACAGAATATAATGACATGAAAATCATTTAAACCCTATATTCAATAGAAAATAGTACATAGAGAACAGAGAACTGAGAAATGTTATTGTTTCTTGAAAAATATATGACCGCTTTCAATTTGATGCCAGCAACATGTTTAAAAAATGCTGGGGCAGGGCAACAAAAGACTGGAAAAGTTGTGTAGTACAACAAAATAACTTGGAACATCTCACAGCTAATTAGGTTAATTGGCAAGAGGTCAGTAACATTATTGGGTGCAAAAAGATCATCCCAGAGAGGATGAGTCTTTCAGAAGTAAAGATGGGGAGGGGTTCACCACTCTGTGAAAGACTGTGAAGGCAAATAGTGCAATAATTTATTATTGCACTATTTCTCAAAGTAGAATTGCAAAGTGTTCGGGGATCTCATTATCTACGGTACATAACAGCATTAAAAGATTCAGAGAATCCGGAGAAATCTCTCTTCAAGGGACAAGGCCGAAAACCAGTATTGGTTGGCCATGATCTTGGGACCCTCTGGCAGCACAGCATTAAAAACACACAATTCTGTAGTGGACATCACTGCATGGTCACAGGAACACTTCTGAAAATCACTGTGAACACAGTATGTTGCAGCATCCACAAATGCAAGTTAAAGCTCTACCAGGTAAAGAAGAAACCAGATATAAACAAGTTATAATCGAAATTACGAAATTGACCTAGTTAACAGACCTAGTATGGGGGTGCATTTAGTGCACATGGCATGGGTGACTTGCACATCTGTGAAGGCACCATTAATGCTGAACAATATATACAGGTTTTGGAGCAACATATGCTGCTATCCAGACAATGTCTTTTTCAGGCAAAGCTTTGCTCATTTCAGCAAGACAAAGCCAAACCACATTCTGCACTTATTGCAACAGCATGGCTCCATAGTAAAAAAAGTCCGGGTGCTAAACTGGCCTGCCTGCAGTCCAGACCTGTCACCCATTGAAAACATTTGGCTCATTATGAAAGGAAAAATACGACATAGGAGACCCCGAAATGTTGAGCAGCTGAAATCCTTTATCAAGCAAAAATGGGAAAACATTTCACTTTCAAAACTACAGCAATTGGTCTCCTCAGTTCCCAAATGCTTACAGAGTATTGTTAAATGAAGAGGTGACGCAACACAGTGGTAAACATGCCCCTGTCCCAACTTTTTTTGAAACCTGTTGCAGGCATCAAATTCAAAATGAACATGTATTTTCCAGAAACAATAACATTTCTCAGTTTCAACATTTGATATGTTGTCATTTGTACTATTTTACAAAAAAATTATGGATAAATGATTTGTACATCATTGAATTCTGTTTTCGTTTGCAGTTTTTATTAGCATTTTTTTTTAGAAACGGCGTTGCAAAAAAAGATCTCACTGGCACCTAAAACATTTTCCTGTCACCAGCAACAGCACTTGTACAGTGGGGAGTGCCATGTTAATTACCAGAACAACATTGTGAGTTCATATATGCCTTCCATGACAGGAGGCTAGCCAAAGCGCTGTGCGCCTTGTTGAGCCTTATCACATACATGTAGACCAGGGAGAGTTTGTCGTTACATAGTATGAATAGAAAATAGAATTTACATAATATGTAAAATGTATTTAAATGAAGCACAATTGTTGTAAACAATCTAAACACCCTCTTGTCTGAACTAAGTTAGATATGATCAGTGTCACTGTGTTGCAGCAAGTTTGGGCATCACTCTTGTTAATTGTCATCACATGGATTTTACCTCAAGGTTTCAGTCTCACCAGATTAGTGGGTGGAAGGATTGAGCGGTGAGAGAGGAAATTTGATCCATATCCAAATACTAGAGACACAATGAAGTGGGGAAACAAAAGGCTTTCTTCAGCATGCAAACCTCAGCAATCCTCTCTTCCTCTTTTATGTATGTACCAAATGCAATAGATCTGACAAGGTTATAATTTTAGGTTTTTATTTTGTGTAGAAAAATATTATGATCCTTCTGTGACTGAACATTGTAGGTTTAACTTTGTTTTGAGTACTTGCTTAAAGGGTAGGTATATTGATATTTTTTTACTGACTAAACAGCGTATTCAATGACTTTGTAATGAAGTTGCACGATCTGGTTACCTATATTGCGACTACACTGAGTTGTAATATACAGTTATGTTATGGGTTTTGACAAATGTTTAAATCTTTGGAACTACCCATGATGGACTATTGTCAACACCATAACGAGGATCCACTGAGTACAGCAATATTAGCTAGCTTGAGCTGGCTAATGTTAGCAACTAGCCATAAACTTTGCTGTTGGGTTCAACTGTGCCCTTTGAGCTTCTAAATAATTGGAATACATCTACTTTGGACAGGGAAGGTAGCTAGCTTTCTTTCTGGCAAAAGTACTTACTGGACTAATGGGAGAGGTTTTCACAAAATGGTACAAAGCTCCTTCTGGCTCTCCCACTGCATTAAATACTTGTATATTCTGTATATCTTAAAGAAGTCTTCACTTACTCTCAAATAAAATAATTTTGAAAATCGGACTAGCAGAGTCACCTTTCGCAGTGTTCAAAATTGGGATGTTTTACCATATCACAAAGCCTGACTCTTAGTGTATCTGGAGTAGTGCTTGTTTTCTGTTCTACATAGGAAATTGTATTCACCTGAGGTCCCAGGTCCAAGTCCCTGGGCGATAATGAAAACCAGCAGTTATCAGGGTCCCCAGGCTTGGAGTTGAGAAATATACTTCCTTACACCACACTTGACCTTGCAAGTCCTACAGGCTCTAGTTTTATCTTATCTCGACTATTACCCAGTCATATGGCCGGGTGCTGCAAAATAATACTTTGGGAAGCTGCCTCTGGTCCAAAACGAAATGCATTTTGCCCTTCACTTAAGTCTGAGCATGTCTGCAACAATATCAACACTAATCTCTTGGTTGAAGGTAGAGGAGAGATGAACTGTATTTCTCATTGTTTTGTAAGAAATATAAAATTTTATAAATGCAAAATTCTCTATTCAAGCAGCAAACGTACAGTTTGAATATACAAATGTACTCTTCAAGTGTCTTTTCATGTTGCGCAAATCCCAAATGAATGCAAGGCAACACAGTCTTTAGAGCTTTAAAAAAGCACAACTGCACCTTAGCAAAACAACTAATGTTGGTTATGACTCGATTGTTTGACTAGTTGCTCTGTACCTCTGATAAAATGCACACTAAACACAAAGACTTTAATCAAATCTATGGTATTAATGTTATACAAATTCAAGGTCTGGATTTGTTTCTGAGTGTTGACACTAAATTAATCTCCAAACTGTGGAAAACGGACTATAGTAGATTCACTATTAAAAGCCCTGCCCCTGTTTGTTTGGCTCATTTACATATTTGTGTTAAGGGTGTAGAACACTGTTTGTGCTGCAGTTAAGCCAGTAAGGGAACCTGTGATGCTGCATATAAGCTTTCATTGTATCCCACCCATATTATTCAGTTTTAAATTTTTTACTGGGGATCCTAATAAGATCTGATAACCATGCTTTTCTTTTATCAGTCTCTTTCTCTCTCCACAGTATCCCTTCATGTTTGGGTTCTTTTTGGCGATGTGCTGGTGTTTGCTGGTTTGTGTAAGCCGCATCTACATGGGCATGCACTCCATCCTGGTAAGTCTTTGTTACTACATTACACTAATATCAACCAAAGTGTCACCCTCTCGTCTAGTCGATTCAGGACTTTTTACCACTTATGTCTTGACAGCACTTGAATGTGATGGAAGCACTTGAAACGTAGCTGGTGTGAAACTATCCAAACGCTAATGTCACATTGTCCTGGACTTTGTGCTCGACTACTTGTGTCTCTGCTTCTCTGGACTCTGTAGGTTATTGAGTAAGAATTATCCTATGAGGTGAGATGAGCATAGTGATTCTGTGGATCAAATTATTATAGGCATTTGAGGTTTGAGAGGGCTTGTCTGATACAGAGCTGGTGATTTGCTCTTATACAGTGACTCTCAGAAGTATTCACCACTTAAGACTTTTTCCATATTTTGTGTTACAACATGAAATACAAATGGAATAAATCAGGAGTTTTTGTGGCTGATCCACAAAAAAGGTCTGTAATGTCAAAGTGAAAAATATATACAGGTGCTGGTCATATAATTAGAATATCATCAAAAAGTTGATTTATTTCAGTAATTCCATTCAAAAAGTGAAACTTGTATAATGTATACATTGATTCCACACAGACTGATATATTTCAAGTGTTCATTCCTTTTAATTTTGATGATTATAACTGACAACTAATGAAAACCACAAATTCAGTATCTCAGAAAATTAGAATATTGTGAAAAGGTTCAATATTGAAGACACCTGGTGCCACACTCTAATCAGCTAATTAACTCAAAACACCTGCAAAGGCCTTTAAATGGTCTCTCAGTCTAGTTCTGTAGGCTACACAATCATGGG
>JACXGI010002012.1:5240-73395 GCA_016801175.1 Esox masquinongy | reverse complement strand
AATTCTGAACACAGTCACATCCCCAGTTATAAGAGGGTGTGCACACTTATGCAACCAGGTTATTGTAAGGTTTTTATTTTTCATTTTTCCCCCTCGAAGATTTCAGTTTGTTTTTCAATTGAATTCTTCACATTATAGGTCACATTAAAAGTGGGAAAAATTCTGACATGATTTATCTTTGTCTCATCCTTTTACATCACAAAAACCTGGCATTTTAACAGGGGTGTGTAGACTTTTATATCCAGTGTATGACTGATTTACTTGGGGGTAGTCTTGAGCAATCAATACTTATCAGTAGTTAATATTCAACAGACTAAACTGCACACAATTACTTGTGATACTAATCTTTATTAGTGTGTTTCTCCCTTGAAATATGGTTCTTCACCAGTCCTGTGTCTGATAACCAAGTGCTATACAATGTTTAGTGGCACATTGTTTCAAACCTTTGTGTAATTGTTCTTTAAAAGTTTTCGTTTGAATGTTAAATGCATATAATACATGTTTTTGCATTGACAAATTGGAATGTGGTGTGGTTCATCCTATAGTGTGACACTATATCATTTTGTGTGACTCAGAATTGTGACCAAAAAAGCCTTTGTTAGGGATAAATCATAAACATCTCCAAGGAAAACATGTAAACTAGTATCAGCAAGAGATACAAGCACTATGTTAGATTTATATCAGGGTTTGTCGGAATTAATCTAAAATATATTGAAAGATTGAGAACAGATGTCTGACTTTGCATGATGATTAAGAAAAATAATACAAAATGTAATGAATATTCACAAGAAAATGCTGGATCTCAAGATAGTAATGATAATGAATTATGATAAAATTAGTTTCTTAAGAAAAGTATACCCCATTTTCATTTTATATACAATAACCTTCATATCACACCGTATGACAATTTTAGGCACTAATACAACTAATTGTTGAAGAAATTCAGAATCCTATACAAAATCATACAGACCACATATATTTTTGGAAATCTAAGATTCAGTATAACACAACTCAATAGTTTTCATGCCTAATATTTGAAGTAAAGAAAAAATTTTTTTTCATGGTTTTATGTTAACCACCCATATACAGTACAACCTGCTTCCAAAAAAGTTGGGATGCTGCATAAAATGCAGATCAAAAGAGAATGCAATGATGTGCAAATCATTTATCCCTATATTTAATTGAAAACAGTGCATAGACAACACATATAATATTGTTGAAACTGAGAAATGTTTTTGGAAAAATACATGCCCATTTTGAATTTGATGCCAGAAACACATTTCAAAAAGGTTGGGACAGGGGCATGTTTACCTCCTCTTCTTTTAACAATGCTCTGTAAGCATTTGGGAACTGAGGAGACCGACTGCTGTACTTTTGAAGGTGAAATGTATTCCCATTCTTGCTTGATTTGGGATTGCAGTTGATCAACAGTTAGGGGTCTCCTTTGTCATATTTTTCGTTTCATAATGCGTCAAATGTTTTCAGTAGGTGAAAGGTCTGAATTGCAGGCAGGCCAGTTTAGCACCTTGGCTCTTTTACTACAGAGCCATGCTGCTGTGATACGTGTAGAATGTGGTTTGGGCATTGTCCTGCTGAAATAAGCAAGGCCTTCCCTGAAAAAGACATTGTCTGGATGGCAGCATATGTTGCTCCAAAAACTGTATATATTGTTCAGCATTAATGGTGCCTTCACAGATGTACAAGTCACCCATGCCATGTGCACTAATGCACCTCCATACCATCACGGATGCTGGCCTTTGAACTGTGCGCTGATAACAAGCCGGATGTTTTTTTTAGCATTACACAACTTTTTCAGTCTTTTGTTACCCTTGTCCCAGCTTTTTGGAAAAATGTTGCTGGCATCGAATTCAAAGTATTTATTTTCAAAAACAATAACATTTCTCAGTTTCAACAGTTGATATGTTGACTTTGTACTATTTTCTATTGAATATAAGGTTTAAATTATTTGCATGTCATTGCATTCTGATTTTCTTTACATTTTACACAGCGTCCCAACTGTTTTGGAAGCATAGTTGTATATATAGTGTAAATGCAGCAATAAAAAGGATAGATATGACATTGTACCATGACTTTCAGGGTGAATCTGGACAATGATCAACAGATTTCATTCAGTTATCACACAAAAAAAAATAGTTTTTTAAAAAAAATTAAAAATATTTTAAACATTCAGACTGGGTTGTTTTCCAGTCAGCAATGATCCATTATAATTAGTAAGTTACAAATAATTCCTTAATGCTGTCTTCTACCTGCCATTGATGTGGTAGGGTCGCTACACAAAAAAGACTGATGGGATGGCAAAGAGGCGGAGCACACATTGGTAAAGCAAGTTTAAAAATGAATCAGATACTCTGATTTGCTGGAAAATATCCAATCACTGATGATGTACAAAATCCAGAATTTTGATGTCACAACAAACAACTTCAATGGAAGCGTTCTGAAGTATACAGAAAATAGAGCAGCAGGAAGAATTCTATTTGAGTCATCAGGCAACCAAGGCTCTGCACATCCACACAGCCTGACTGAAGCCTTCTGCCTCCTGGAAGAGGACTGATGTCTGGGTAATGGGTCTTACAGCCCTGGGTGAAACCATCTTCCCATAGATCTTAGTTGGATGACTGCTGGGTGGGCTGGCAGTGGGGACGGGTGGATGGGCTGTAATGAAATGAGGGTCAGTGTTGCTGCATCACTCGCACAATGGACGGGCCCTCCTGACGTGACAGCTCTGTATGAGGACCATGTTTAGCGCTCAATGTGGCTTTGGATATTAATTGGTGTGTTTGGCATGGCCCCGCTGCTGCTTGGCAATGCCTACTCAGCTGGCCTGCCAGACCCTGTAAACTTTTCTCTTTTTCTGCATTTATTACAATCAGTCCACTTGAGTGGCAGAGTAGAGGCATTCTGATCAATTAAATTCCTGTCCATGCTCCATTGGAATAATTTATACCTACACTACAAATCCTTGCCAGGGATCTAACCGGAAAAAAATGTAATTACCTGCCTGGGAAGACGTTTTCAAAGGATGTATTGGGAAAGCTTGGGCTTGTGCCAGGAGGAGGGAATACAGCTGAGCTTTGCAATCCCTGCAGAATCAACCTCACACACACTGACAACAACTAGCACACTTTCAGAAGTAAATCTTCATTTCATCGCAGCATGCAGGTGCTGTAGTAGTGCACTGCACGCATCATGCAAACTGTCTACGGAATCCTATGCTTTTTATTTAAGTTTCACCATAACTGTTTTAGTCCCCCTGCCACAGCACTTCACTAGCTTTGAAATCTGGACTTTGATTTGGCCATTCCATAACTCTCAATTTTTTTAACCACTCTGTTGCAGCTTTTTTGTTGTGTGGTTTGGAAAATTGTCTTGTTGCACAATTCATATTCGGTTCAGCTTCATCTTTTTGACAGAGTGCCTCATTCTTCTCAATAATTATCTAGCACAATAAGGAATTCATGGTTGATTCAATGATGGCAAGTTGGTTTGGCCCTGGGGCATAAAAGCAGCCCCAAACTATAATTCCACTCCCTCTGTGCTTTACAGTTGCTGTGAAGTACTTCTGTTCAAAGACAGTGTTTGCCAAACATGAGTACTGGCATTTTAGCCAAACAACTCCACCTTTGACTAATCTTTCCAGAGCACATTGTTACAATAGCTTTGGTCTTTACCAAGGCCTTGTCAGGCAAATGTCAGTTGTGCTTTGATGTTCTTATTTGAGAGCAGGGGCTTCTTTCTTGACCTCCAATGTAGGCCAGGTTCGTGGAGTCATTTTCTGACTTGACTTAGACACTTTGACATTGATTTTGTCAAGAGAGGGCTATAGATCCCTTAATGTTACTCTGGGGTTCCTAGAGACTTCTATGAACCTTTTTCAGTCAGATCTTCTCCTGAATTTCATGGGACAACTTATCCTAGTAGATTGCCTGTGATCTACAATTTTCACCATTTCTAGATGATCCATGAGACAGGTGTGACTTGTTGAATTTGGTTACAGTACCTTTATCAGTAATAAATGTGGTAGGAATTTAGGTGAGATATTCATGTATCCAAATATGTTAAAAAAAGACAACTTTCCAGAGGGCGAACTTCCTTTTTCACATGACTGTATGCTCTCTAGAAAGAGTCAGATTCCGAGTCATTGCAGAGAAGAAACATTCATTGGTGTGATGTTTTATCAGAGGAATGGGTTTGGTTAGCCAGACAAGGGGCCACATAAAAAAGGCTTCTGTTACATTCCAAGTGGAGCAGGACACAGGCACAGAGGTATGTAAATAAACAGGTATTTAATTCACAGACTTATGTACTAACAAACAAGGAACTACAGACCTCAAACAGAAAATAGAAATTTCCTCATTCTTTCATACGCCAATCAAAGAATATATACAGTGTCAACATATCTTTGATATCATAGTCTGTATTTTTATTAAAAAAGATTTTTATTATATACTGCATTTCTCCACGATAAAAGCATTCCCATATGAGTTATAACTAATAGTGGAATAACATTTCTCACTTTTTAGTCATTAAAGGTCCTGACACATGGTAACATCTAAGGTATCCTCAAAACAAAAATGAAATAGTCAAGGTGTCTGTAATTATCATGGAAAACAGGATATTATGCTATATTGAAAGCATAGTCGTTTTTTGTGTTATCACTGTAGAGGGACTGAATGCCAGTCACTTTGACGGACAGCTCTAAAATGTATCTATATCGCTGTGTGTGAAATGGAGAGGAAATAGCTTTGAGTGACTTTTTTATCTGCTGACTTATATCCTGCTCATATTTACCATAAAACCTCTATCATCACATCTCACTCCATCATCCGCCTCCTTAACTGCTTTGTCTTCCACAAGAAAAGAATGGGAATCTCATGGGGCCTCAAAGTGTATTAGCCTATGGACTATGACTGATATTTCAGCATTCTAAGCTTGATGTGTGTTTTGTTTTGCGATGTTTGTGGCTTTTTTTTGTTTTATGATTTGCATATAGAAATGCATCTACAGGGGAACTTTTAATAAATTAATAGATTACATGTCTAGGAAATCTAATGTAATAATGCCTGTCACAAATTTATCAATTAATTAATATAGCCTAAGTATTCATTGTGAAACAGTTGGTGAGTTGTTAGATGTGACAACTGACATATGCACACACACACACAGGCGCACAAACACGAATACACAAACATATATACACACACACACACACACACACAGATACACACATACACACTGTGCACAATGGTATCTGTGCGCTTAGAACTCCAGCTATTTCCAGGGACCGGGATCAGACTGTGTTGACTGCCAATGATGAGATATTGATTACCCGGGAAATGTCATTGTTGAATAATAGCCTGAAGCCATGAGAGTTTCTCTAAAAAGAGGCGTAGTGTCCCTCTGCCACCACTGGGGGAAGCTGTTATCGCTTGGCTCCATCTGTGCCCAGACAGAAAAGCCTCTCAGTTTAAAGTGCATGCAGCACAGTTCATTGAGCATTTGTCATCAGTATTAAATTGAAGGGCAGTTGCCTGCTGCAGTGTACTTCCTGCTGAAACACTATGTAGTGTGGTGCGGCTGTTGGAAAGGCCTTGGATTTTGACTTCCCTTGAATCTGTGGTTAAGTATAGTGTAAAAATGAGACCTAGGCTGGCATAAATTGGACTGCAGCTCAAAGAATATTTATCGTATAGATACGGTAGTTATTCTTTGTAAAGGGCCCACTGTAAGGAAAATGATGAAACAGAACTTTTAGAAATTGCCTTCACAATCTGTTTGTTTTTCTAATTCTCTCATTTAAAATATACATGAATTGACATTCTCCCATGTCTGTATATTCGACATATCTATTTTGTGTATGCGCGCACATATGTTTGCATGTGTGAATGTGTGTGTAACTAGAATGCCAACTCCGCATCTGAGAGGCTCAGAGCTGGAGAAGCCAGGTGTAAATCTGAATTTGGGAGTAACAGGCCTGTAAGAGGTATATCTGGGAATGCATGGCAATCATTTGGAGCGTAGCAGAGCAGATGAAAACATTTCAGATCAGCCTTTAGAGAGGCCTTCATCCTCCACAAAACAAAACCCCCATCCGGCCCATCACCATATCCCGATAAAACCGAAGAACGAATAAATAAATAAGAATCCCCATGACAACTGAGCGAGAACAATTGTCACGCTGCGTGCCGGATGACTGGCATTGCGGTTTCTTCATCCCTCTTAAGGCCCTGGACGGCAAATGCCAGAAGATATATTATTCATAGAGCCTCTATTGACAGGAAGCCAGTGAAAGTTCCCAGGTGCATATTCCTGTATGACTGTGCCATCTTTGGCCTAGACCGTTTCAAACCAGTTGCACCACCACCCCAAAGCTTATTTTAAAGAAGACATTTATAGGTAAAGGTGCCCTCATGCTTTGAATCAGGCCCCTGGAGTTTTTCATGCCGGTTATTCAGGCGTAAGGACATAGGGGAAGAGGAAGCATCCGTTTCAGATGAACAACATGGAGTTGGCTGGCATGACTGAGTTCTCGTTAGCTGGCTGCTTCACTCTGGGAGTCACCCCAAGAGATGCATCGTCTCAGTCGGAGCTAACATTTTCCAATTATTAAATATAAATAACATTAAAATTAAAGGCAGCCCTGAAAAAACAAAATTTGTAATTTAACCATTGTACCCACCCACAAACCGCCATGCTTGTACCTGAAGGAAGATTAAACCTTTTGCAGAACAATTACATGAAAATAACAATGAATTACTCTGAAGAGTGAAGACTCCCCTGGTAGGCAGTCGTAAGTGGGTTGTAAACGAAGACTGAAAATTTGAAACATATGGCTGTGCTGGTATAGTCTAATTGTGTTGTGTGCAGATCTGATAATTGAGATTTGAGCCATTCTATTTTAGATGACTGTGGTGTAAATGACATAGGTTTGATGGACTCTAGCCTAATGTGTTAACAAAGACAGCTATGTGTCTTTCAAGCTAATATATAATTTATGTTCTGGAATTTGTGCTGAACTTACCTAACCTGTCTAGCTGAGTTCTTGGTAATTGTATAAAACAAATTGGACCAGGGCAACTCATGCGAAACATAGATTGACAAATACTGAAACCACTGACTTTGTGGTCAACATCCAATTGGTTTTGTTTGTTTATCTTTCTGGAAACCTAGCTGACAGTAGTTGTCTTGTAATCTACTGTACCTTTACCAATCGTTATGGCCTAAAACAAGGCTAATTAAAGTGAATTAAATTTAAGTTAAAATTCAAGTTATTCTGCTGGTCAGAAAAATATAATTGTCTGAGTTTCTTTCCAAACAGATTATTTCTCCTTTTCCGTTTTGGTTTCTAACAGAATTCACAATTCACAGCAGCATGCTACTGTATTTTGGTCATAGCTCTTAATTATGATCGGTGTGTTATTGCTCACCAGAGCATATCAAATTGCCGTTATGTTGTTTGCCTGGGCCTAATCTAATTGGCACATTGTCACAAAAGTAATTATCTGTCATTTAAATTGATGCCATAACCACAAGTTAGGAACGCACCTGCTGCCACCAGCCTGGCAGAGAATAAATAAGGAGTCCCCTCCCTTCCTGTTTCCCAGTTGTACAGGAGAGGGTGAAGGAACCCAGCCAGATCAACCTCTGTTTCCCTGCTCCTGTCTGTATGTAATATGTAACACATGAAACCCTCTGTTTCCCTGCTCCTGTCTGTATGTAATATGTAACACATGTAACTCCTCTGTTTCCCTGCTCCTGTCTATATGTAATATGTAACACATATAACTCATCTGTTTCCCTGCTCCTGTCTGTATGTAATATATAACATATGAAACTCATCTGTCTAAGATTATGCCAAAAACTCTGTGTTTGATTTTATAAATCACTTGTAGCTGAAACACGGAGAGTTCTTCATAACAGAGATATACTTTGTAATTAATTGTATTTCTACACAGACACCTGTGGGTCTGGGTTATAGAGGACAAACACACCTTCCTCTTTAAAGACACTAAAAGCACCTTGCATATGAAGGTTGGTTCAGGCAGAGCTGAGTGGGCTGTGTGCGTCTGTATGAGTTCAAAGACTCAGCAGTGGAAAGATCCTGTCTCACCAAATGCTATGAGCTGCTGCAGACTTAATGCAATTACACAAACCTGATTTTGAGCATGAAGGTCTTTCTCCCTAAGCTGTAAGTAATTGGCTGAAGCAATCTGAACGCCCACTCCATCCACTTCAACAAGGCTACCCGCAATCTATCATTTAATGACCATTTCAGAAGAACATCTATAAAAAGTATGGTCACTGGCTGGGACTCCATGAAAACTTGCATATTACCGTTGATTTAGAAATCTATTCTTGTTCTTTGGCATTGGTTAAATCATTTTGTCAAAGGTCCAATGCAGCTATTTTTATCTCTGTCAAATTATTGATGTGCAACAATGAAGTACTGTAATATTTTTACTTACTATAATGGTGAAAATGAAATAAAAAATCTTCTTAGCAAATAGCATTTTTTCACAAGGATTCTCTTGGTGATCTAGGTTGGAAGGGGAAAACTGAAAAGTCAATGTATAATTATTGTCAGGCAGGGTTGAAACTGATACCAGCCTATTAACAAATGTACAACTGTGTCAGGCAGGTCAAAATTCATGACTGCATTTATCAGCTCGATGAAAAAGGTCCTTGCATACTGTATTGTGCAGTTCAGAGATACAGACTGAACAGAAGACTTACACTTAAGCCCAAAAGTATTAATACCCATGCCAAAATTTTGAGCCATAGTGAATTTTTATTTGACCAATAGGTTTCTTCTGTCTGGAAATGACATAAACAAGTGACAAAACAGAGTAAGACATTGGGCTGGAGATACAAATGAATAACGTAACTATTTCTGTTTTTCTCACATTTTTACGAAAAATGCCATGTCCTGAACAGCAGTAGTTCTCTAGTCAGTTACTAGTCAATTGCAAGTCTTGGCTAAAAACAGAAATAGTTACGTTATACATTTGTATCTCCAGCACAATGTCTTACTGTGCTTTGTCACTTGTTTATGTAATTTCCAGCCAGAAGAAACCTATTGGTCAAATAAAAATTCACTATGGCTCAAAATTTGGCATGGGTATGAATATTTTTGGCCTTAACTGTATATTTGTTTTATAAATTGCTTCTGCTTTTAAGAAGGGATCACCAAAATAACTGTGAGAACTGTGCAGATCCTTACAGTAACATCTAGGATATTGATAATACAAGTAAATGCATCCACTGCCTCTGCATTTTACAGTGCACAACCACTGCCCTGTTTACATGCAAGGGGGTTTACCATAGCCACTTCTGTATTTCTGTATTGGATGTTCTATTTGTTGATTAGATAACTGAAGATACTTTATCAGCAGAGTTTCTCCTCTTGGACAGTGAAATGTGGTTACAGCTAGATCTTACTGTAGCTTGGACTATGGAGTAGACTTAGCTACCTATATAGGCCTTGTAGGTAGCACATTGACGATATTCGTAAAGTTTGGTGCTGCTTTTGAATTGAGCTAGCTCTTGGTGTTTTGTTAGGGAATTTGGATGTGAGCTAGTTGTGCTAGCTCATGTTAGACAGCTTCTGTGTTAACTAACATTTGAATATATTAACAAGATGTCTAAAGAAAATATATTTTATTGTCTACGGAAAAAAATTCATTTAGCCTGATGTCCCCCAGTCTCAATGAGAATACATGTACATAAAGTCATACACATGGATAACTCATCCACACCTAAGTCTGACATTAGAGTCATTCTTTAAGTTGGGTTTCAAGTTTAAATATAATATCATAGGACAGAGACATCAAATGGGCTGGGACCAGTGCCTCCTCCCCAACCATCAACAAAAAACACATTACAAAGAAAAAAAGTAAAACACTGGAGTAAAAATCAGGGTCCATGGAAAATACATTATTAGTCCTGGATCTGTCTGGGAAACAGCCCCTTAACATTTTGCAATGGCCTGGAATTACCAGACTTATTGAGACACCTAATTGAGATGTTGTGGCAGGACCAGAAACAAGTTCATGCTTAGAAAACTTCAAATGTTAATGCATTGCTGCATGGAGAACGTGTTCCACAACAATATGAGTGACTGAAGTGTTTGGTGTCAGGAAATGAATTCAATCAGCATGTCAAGTAAAATGGGAAAGTCACACTTTCACAGGGGGCAATGGGTGTTGCATGGTGTTCCATAGCTCTGCATAAATTTGTTAGTTAAGTAAATTAAGTAAGCATACAAATTCTGTTAATTTATTTCTAGGCTTTGGATGAAGATCTGAAAACATTCAGTGACAAAAAAAATCAGAAATATAAAAGGAGCAAATAGTTTTTCCCAGCACAGTACCTACAGTATGATGTTATATACAGTTGTGCTCATAAGTTTGCATACCATGGCAGAAATTGTGAAATTTTGCAAAAAAAAACTGTCTTTCTTGAAGGATAGTGATCATATGAAGCCATTTATTATCACATAGTTGTTTGGCTCCTTTTTAAATCATAATGATAACAGAAATCACCCTTGAATGTTTGGCCTTGTTACAGACACACAAGGTGAAACACACAGGTGAAAATGGCAATTAAAGGTTAATTTCCCACACCTGTGGCTTTTTAAATTGCAATTAGTGTTTGTGTATAAATAGTCAGTGAGTTTGTTAGCTCTCACATGGATGCACAGAGCAGGCTAGATACTTAGCCATGAGGAGCAGAAAAGAACTGTCTAAAGACCAGCGTAACAAGGTAATGGAACTTTATAAAGATGGAAAAGGAAATAAAAAGATATCCAAAGCCTTGCAAATGCCAGTCAGTACTGTTCAATCACTTATTAGGAAGTGGAAAATTTGGGCATCTCTTGATACCAAGCTAAGGTCTGGTAGACCAAGAAAGATTTCAGCCAAAACTGCCAGAAGAATTGTTCAGGATACAAAGAAAAACCCACAGGTAACCTCAAGAGAAATACAGGCTGCTCTGGAAAAAGACGGTGTGGTTGTTTCAAGGAGCACAATACGAAGATACTTGAACAAAAATGAGCTGCATAGTCGAGTTGCCAGAAAGAAGCCTTTACTGCGCCAATGCGACAAAAAAGCCCGGTTACAATATGCCCGACAACACCTTGACATGCCTCACAGCTTCTGGTACACTGTAATTTGGAGTGATGAGATAGAGCTTTATGGTCACAACCATAAGCATTATGTTTGGAGAGGGGTCAACAAGGCCTATAGTGAAAAGAATACCACCCCTACTGTGAAGCATGCTGGTGGCTCACTGATGTTTTGGGGTGTGGGGTGTGTGAGCTCTAAAGGCACAGGGAATCTTGTGACATTTGAAAATTGATGGCAAGATGAATGCATAGACAACTATTACAAAAGTCTACACGATGTCATTGATGCTAAAGGGGGCAATACACAATATTAAGAACTAAGGGAATGCAGACTTTTGAACAGGGGTCAGTTCATTTTTTTCTTTGTTACCATGTTTTGTTTTATGATTGTGCCATTCTGTTATGACCTACAGTTTAATGTGAATCCCAAAAGAATTTAAAGACATGTGTTTTGCCTGCTCACTCATATTTTATTTATAAATGGTACATATATTATCAATTCTCTAAGGGTATGCAAACTTTTGAGCACAACTGTAAAAGACCTATACAAAGTCCCTGGACTGAATTCTTTGTTGGGAATTTAAAAAAATGTTTACGCCTACAAATGTAGTCATTGCAACATTGGTTATGTATTCAACTGAGGGGCACTGTTGTTTTGTTTCAACCCAATGTCTAGAGTTTCTGCCAGATTTGGACAATGTTTTTTTAAACAAACCTACAGTAATGCCAACGACCCTGCAAAAATTTCCGATGTAGTGTTTATTTCTAAAAGCCAGACGGATCATGATGAAATGTATGTTGCGCATCTCCATTAAAGTTTTCATATTGTCTAAGATGTTATGACAGATATTACATAAAATATGCGCTTCTAACAATCCCCAAAGTAGATATACAGTTTCATTATGAAAGAAGGTCATGAGTAATGGGATACCATAGATGTCAAAGAATTTTGTAATGGAGGAGAAAAATCTTATTTTTGTCCCCTGAATAACATTAAACATTTAAACTATAAGAGGAAGATGTCAGTGATGAATATGACCATATTAATGTGTGCTTTAAATAAATCATACATTTTTGACAGCTAGGTTTCCATCCACTTGGCAACTGATTTTCATGCCAGTATTTTTATCCTGAACAAAAAAATAAACCAATATGTAACGGTTCATATACATAATGTAAATACTGTAGGCCCTAATCTACAGATTTCATATGACTGAGAATACAGATATCTGTTAGAGATAGTTACCTTGACAAAAAAGGTAAGCACATGGGTCAAAAGATGCAGATGAGATTCCTTTGCGATGGTTACAAACACTTTTTGCCGGGAACGTTTAGTTTGTCTAAATGCATGGTCACACATGGTGCTATTTATTGAAGCTGCCAGTTGAGGACCTGTGAGGTGTCTGATTCTTAAACTAGACACAAATGTGTTTGTCCTCTTCCTCAGTGCACTGGGGCCTCCCACTCCTCTTTCTATTCTGGTTAGAGCCAGTTTGCGCTGTTTTGTGAAGGGAGTACTACACATCGTTGTACGAGATCTTCATTTTCTTCACAATTTCTCACAAGGAATAGCCTTCATTTCTCAGAGCAAGAATAGACTGACAAGTTTCAGAAGAAAGTTTTTTGTTTCTGGCTATTTTGAGCCCGCAATTAAACACACAAACGCTGATGCTGAAGATACAGAACTAGTCTAAAGAAGGCAAGTTTTATTGCTTCTTTAATCAACACAACAGCTGATTAATCAGCGCAACGTGGATTAGCAAACACAATGTGCCATTGGAACACAGGAGTGATGGTTGCTGACAATGGGCCTCTGTGTAGATATTCCATTGAAATCAGTCATTTCCAGCTACAAAAGTCATTTACAACATTAGCAATGTCTACACTGTATTTCTGATCAATTTGATGTAATTTGAATGGACAAAAAATGCTTTTCTTTCAAAAACAAGGACATTTCTAAGTGACCCCAAATCTTTGAACGGTAGTGTAGGTCTAGGCTACTAGACATCTAGACTTGGTCCATAAATAGCTTCTATTCAAGCTCCCTCCCTGGCTCAGGGTAGGACCCGCAGGACCCACAGGACCCACAGGGACCCGTAGGACCCACAGGACCCACAGGACCCGCAGGACCCACAGGGACCCGCAGGACCCACAGGACCCACAGTACCCGCAGGACCCACAAGGACCCACAGGACCCACAAGGACACACAGGACCCACAGGACCCACAAGGACCCACAGGACGGCTGAACTAAACTTGCCTAGTTTTTCTTTCTTGTTTTTACTGGGTAAAATAATAATACAACAACAGAATACAGAAAAGCTTAATGCTGTCAACATACTTGATGCTGTTTTATTAAAGAATGGACTGAAGCACCTTATATCTGCTTTGAATTCTGCATAGAGCATAATTTCATAGCTGGGTCATATTGAGATGCAGTTCAAATTCTGTTGGCGGATTACCCTAGGTGTCCAGCCAAAGGCAAAAGAGCATTTTTCAGATTCAAGATTCAAGTCTTGCTCTTCGAACCCGCAAAACAGGATCCTTATTTATTTTATTTTATATTTATTAAGTCCATACAAATCTTCTGCAACCAGTACTGTTATTAATCTCTGAATAGTTCCTGTTCTACATATGATGTTAGACATAGGCGAACATCAATAACGATACACCCTCTGAGCTATATTGCACTGTTCAGATCTAGAAAATCCTATTCTCTAAGCATTCTCCCCAATCCTATTTTATCCTCATCGATAAACGGTATTCGTGTTTTGTTTTTTTAATACTGTTTTGGCACATTCCATTAATTAAACTAAGCTAATTTTGTTTCAAAGAGCCGACATGACGGCAGTCCATAGATATTATCTAGCATCAGATCGTTGCAACATGCTTATTTCAAACTTCTATTGGCAACCTGCAATCTAGCTCATACGCTCTAGAAATGCCATCGTTATGTTATGGCTTTCAACTGCCTCGTGATCTGTTCCTTTCCCTTATACCTTGTCTTCTACTAAACTACTTCTCCCTCACTCTGGCTGGGTGACTATGGCTGCCCTTTTTGTCGAAGGCTACAGATCCAACCATGATGGTACAACCAGGATGACATCACCCACTACCAGTCAACTCATTGTTGAACAAGGTTGCCAAATGGAAAAAAGATTGTCAATGAAAATTATCTCCAGTGTTCATTACAAGCACACACAAACACACACAGTTTTGATTTAAATTACAAAAAATGGTTGACGTGATTCGTCTTGATTTTAGCCTATAAAAAAGCTGCATTTTCAATAAAGGTGTGTCAACTTTAATACATTAATACAACACATTAATACATGGACATAAAGACGTTTTTCTCGTATTTCATTTTACAGCCTCTTAAAGATCCCACAATGTTGAACAAACAAATTGTGTGTGTAACTTACTTTATATTTCTATCACACCTTTTGTATTTATGGCAATACTTAATTAAAATGTATGCAAATGTTGAAATTTTTTATTTTGACAAATAATCTAACACATTTGCATTTCAGTGTCTTCAGGGCATTGAATGATTGTGTGTTGAAGTGTTTATGTATCTCCTTATTCATAGCATAGTGGAGATTTAAATCCTACTGATGTGTGGTTTGATAAAGTTGCCACTAATCTCAATGCAGCTGTCAAGGCCTTTCCTTGGAGGGCAATGATTTGCCCTTGACAAATTGGGTTTTGAAAGGCAATTCATTCTGCAGACTTTGAAAACAGGAGCATCAGCTTGACAAGACAGGAAGGGGCTCTTTCAGGAGATTGGGGCATAAGTAAAATAAAGATTTAGAAAAAAACAAAAGTAGGAAGCCCCCCTTTTCATGCTTGTCATCCAGACTGGAGCTGCTCAGTCAGAGTTAAGGTTGTCAGTGATAATCTTATCTGACTATGACGGCTATCAAAGAAGGACAAGGAGACCACAGCCAGACTTCAGGTCTGATGGGCTGCTGATTGCATGGCTGTCCAGTACAGGGACAGTTGCTGTGGAAATGATGAATGACGTGTGTCCCAACCTTTTGCCCCCAGCCGCTGAGAGATGAAAACAACAGAAACTTCTCAACCAGAGACAGAAAACCGAAATGCAGAAGGATTCAGCTGAATTTAGCAAGCAAATGGCTGAAATGTAGATAAACAAATATTGTCCCCACAATGTATCTCAAGTTAGTATTCCACCCTAAATAGACAACAAATCTGTGAACAAAAATAAAAACTATATTTTTGTTTTTCAGAGGACAATGTTGGTGAACCCTTTTTTGCTTTATTACTTATTTAACAGCCTTTTGTGTGATAACTTTCTCAGTGTCTTATGACACTTTCATGTTCTTACATGAACATGCAAAATATATGCAAATTAAATGTATTGAGTTGAAGTGATCTGATGAAGTAAATGTAAATTAAATTTGATTTGTATGCTGCTCCAGAAATATAGTATGTGTATAGTTAAACTGGGATAGACGGTGCTCCAGTAGATGTACTGCACACCTGTACTCATCATCCCCCTCGGCTATAAGTCATGACTAACAAGGTACCAGACTTTGGATCCCAGGCTCACAGCCACATGTGAATTGGAGCATTTTGACCATTCCTAGGTTAATATGTAATGCCATCTTTAAGAGCTTCAAATTCAACAGAATGTGTCTTGACGCTTCTGCAAATTGTTTTTGTTATCAAATGTAAACCAACCATTCCTGCAGCACTTCTGTGCTCTGGTTTGTTGGATCACTTTCAGTAGCTCATTTATATTATTAGGATGGCAAGATGCACGAGGCGCATGAAAAAAACATGCAGGACAGCACCTCTGCTTCTTCAGTACTTAAACTTAAGAGGAGTATTTAAACAACCTTAAGCATCACTGTCATGTATTTTTGTTCTATTTTAAACCAAAAAAAGTGAGACTGGCGCTGTCATTTTGTCGACAGGTGTGTTCTGGGATATGTCTTGTATGATACGATGATGGCCAATCCACCAGAGAGCAGATTAGAGCCTCAGAACACATCAGACATTGAAAACTCAACAACACCATGCTGAGAGCAAGGCCTATTTCTGCACACCCCACTGTTTTAGCATCAAATGCCATCATGATTAATAACCTGAGGCGGAGAGTGCTCAGAGAGGAGGGTGGATATGAGGAAGAGATATGCTGAAATCTATTCAGGATGCAACACTGGGTTAGTCCAAACTGCATTCAATTTAAAGTGACACTGCACTCATTTTGCATTATATTTTAGTCATTTAGCAGTTATTCTTATCCAGAGCAACTTACAATTATTGCGTTTATCTTACAGAACACATCACAGTTGTATCAATTACATTTACCCTCATTAAAGGTTTTTAGTATATTAACATTGATGCTAGTAGGAAATGACAAGAGCTTGCTTTGAGTAGCTCTTACTCAGATCAGGCCCTGAGGCTAGGGGGGGCTATAGCCATGTCACAAATCTGCATATCCCCAGTTCAGCCCCCTCAAGCATTTTAGTATTTTAAACGAAAATGTTACTGTTTTTGGAAAAATACATGCCCATTTTGAATTTGATGCCAGCAACACGTTTCAAAAAAGTTAGGACAGAGGCATGTTTACCACAATGTTGCATCACCTCTTCTTTTAAAAATACTTTGTAAGCGTTTGGGAACTGAGGAGACCAATTGCTGTGGTGTTGAAAGTGAAATGTTTCCCCAGTTTTGCTTGATATAGGATATCAGCTGCTCAACAGTTTGGGATCTCCTTTCTCATATTTTTTGTTTCATAATGCGCCAAATGTTTTCAGTGGTTGAGAGGTCTGGACTGCAGGCAGGCCAGTTTACCACCCGGACACTTTACAGTGAGGGAAAAAATTATTTGATCCCCTGCTGATTTTGTACGTTTGCCCACTGACAAAGAAATGATCAGTCTATAATTTTAATGGTAGGTTTATTTGAACAGTGAGAGATAGAATAACAACAAAAAAATCCAGAAAAACACATGTCAAAAATGTTATAAATTGATTTGCATTTTAATGAGTGAAATAAGTATTTGATCCCCTCTCAGTCAGAAAGATTTCTGGCTCCCAGGTGTCCTTTATACAGGTAACGAGCTGAGATTAGGGCACACTCTTAAAGGGAGTGCTCCTAATCTCAGCTTGTTACCTGTATAAAAGACACCTGTCTACAGAAGCAATCAATCAGATTCCAAACTCTCCACCATGGCCAAGACCAAAGAGCTGTCCAAGGATGTCAGGGACAAGATTGGAGACCTACACAAGGATGGAATGGGCTACAAGACCATCGCCAAGCAGTTTGGTGAGAAGGTGATAACAGTTGGTGCAATTATTCGCAAATGGAAGAAACACAAAAGAACTGTCAATCTCCCTCGTTCTGGGGCTCCATGCAAGATCTCACCTCGTGGAGTTGCAATGATCATGAGAACGGTGAGGAATCAGCCCAGAACTACACGGGAGGATCTTGTCAATGATCTCAAGGCAGCTGGGACCATAGTCACCAAGAAAACAATTGGTAACACACTACGCCGTGACTGAAATCCTGCAGCGCCCACAAGGTCCCCCTGCTCAAGAAAGCACATGTACAGGCCAGTCTGTAGTTTGCCAATGAACATCTGAATGATTCAGAGGAGAACTGGGTGAAAGTGTTGTGGTCAGATGAGACCAAAATCGAGCTCTTTGGCATCAACTCAACTCGCCGGAGGAGGAGGAATGCTGCCTATGACCCCAAGAACACCATCCCCACCGTCAAACATGGCGGTAGAAACATTATGCTTTCGCTGTGTTTTTCTGCTAAGGGGACAGGACTACTTCACCGTATCAAAGGGATGATGGACGGGGCCATGTACCGTCAAATCTTGGGTGAGAACCTCATTCCCTCAGCCAGGGCATTGAAATTGGGTCGTGGATGGATATTCCAGCATGACAATGACCCAAAACACACGGCCAAGGCAACAAAGGAATGGCTCAAGAAGAAGCACATTAAGGTCCTGGAGTGGCCTAGCCAGTCTCCAGACCTTAATTCCATAGAAAATCTGTGGAGGGAGCTGAAGGTTCGAGTTGCCAAACGTCAGCCTCGAAACCTTAATGACTTGGAGAAGATCTGCAAAGAGGAGTGGGACAAAATCCCTCTGAGATGTGTGCAAATGTGGTGGCCAACTACAAGAAACGTCTGACCTCTGTGATTGCCAACAAGGATTTTGCCTCCAAGTCATGTTTTGCAGAGGGGTCGAATTTCACTCATTAAAATGCAAATCAATTTATAACATTTTTGAAATGCGTTTTCTGGATGTTTTTGTTGTTATTCTGTCTCTCACTGTTCAAATAAACCCACCATTAAAATTATAGACTGATCATTTCTTTGTCAGTAGGCAAACGTACAAAATCAGCAGGGGATCAAATAATTTTTGCCCTCACTGTACCTATGGAAGAATGTGAATGCAGAATGTGTTTTGGCATTGTCTTGCTGAAATAAGCAAGGCCTTCCCTAAAAAAGACGTTATCTGGGTGGCAGCATATATTGGTCCAAAAACTGTATATATTGTTCTGCATTAATTGTGCCTTCACAGATGTGCACATCACCCATGCCGTGTGCACTAATGCACCCCCATACCATCACGGATGCTGGCTTTTGAAATGTGCACTGATTACAAGCTGGATGGTACCTTTCCTCTTTAGCCCGGAGGTCTCGGCATCCATGACTCCCAAAAAGAATTTCAAATGTTGATGTCAGACCACAGGACAGTTTTCTACTTCGCTTCAGTCCATCTTAAATGACCTTGAGCCCAGAGAAGGTGGCAGCATTTCTGGGTCTTGTTTATATATGGTTTCTTCTTAGCATGGCAAAGAAGAGTTTTAACTTGCATTTGTGGATGCAGTGACGTACTGTTTACAGACAATGGTTTTCAGAAGTATTCCTGAGCCCATGCAGTGATTTCCACTAAAGAATCCTGTCTGTTTTTAATGCAGTGCCGTCTGAGGGCCCAGAGATCATGTCCATCAAATATTGGTTTTCGGCCTTGTTCCTTGCGTACAGAGATTTCTCCGGATTCTCTGAATCTTTTAATGATATTATGTGCCGTAGATGATGAGATCCCCAAACTCTGCAATTACACATTGAGAAACATTATTCTTAAATTGTTGCACACTTTGCCTGCGCAGTCTTTCGCTGAGTCATAAACCTCTTCCCATCTTTCCTTCTAAAAGACCCATCCTCTCTGGAATTCTCTTCTTATACCCAATCATGTTACTGACCTATTGCTAATTAACCTAATTACTTGCGAGATGTTCCACCAAGTTTTTTTTATAGCCTCACACATCTTTTCCTGTCTTTTGTTGCCCCTGTCCCAGCTTTTTTGAAGCGTGTTGCTGGCATCAAATTCAAAGTGGGCATATATTTTTCTAGAAACAGTAACATTTCTCAGTTTCAACATTTGATATGTTGTTTTTGTACTATTTTCTATTTTAATATTCTATTAAAATATCTTCTGTTTTACACAGCGTCCCAATGTTTTTGGACACAGGGTTGTCATGAAACTTTGGAAACGTGGGTTGTCATGAAACATTTTCATGTCTTCAAGTCATGAAACTCTAAAGTCATGAAAATCAATTATCTTCTTTGCCCCCCCATTTTTTAGTCAAGCTCCCTCTTAGCACCGGGAGAGAAAAAATCCTGGCACCGTACCTGACTCAGATGTTTAGGAAGCTGTGTTGGAGCTAAGATAGAGCAACACTGGGTTGATCAGGAGCTCCATCTCCACACACATGGTACAGCCAAGGGATTAGAGGTGGCAGAACGTAGTCCTCAGGTTGTGATGTAGGGTTTGAGCATTGCCTGAAGGTGGTAATAGTAATAACAAAACATTAATAAAATAAGTGTGGTAAAGTAGGTCTGGAATAGAATTCTCTGTATTCGGTTGTTAAAGCATTGTGATGATGTAGCTAAGACTGGGATAGACAAGTCCTCTGGAGGTAGGCAGGAAGCTTGGTTTAAGGGTCCCTTGCTGCTCTGTAGACAAGCACCAGGGTCTTGAAAATGATGTGAGCTTTGTCTGAAAGCCAGTGGATTGTGCAGAGAAGTGGCATGACATGAGAGAACTCAGGAAGGTTGAATACCACACTCTAAAAAGAAAAGGTTCTTGGAGTATCCTTTACTTTGAAATTGTGGGGGACACCCTGTCAGCTGTTCAAGGAAAAACATAAAGGCTATTTTAAAGAGCTTTTTATTCTTGTTACTTGAAGAACTATATGAACAACGTGCCTGCACAAAAATGTATCTCAAAAATCTTCAATTTTTTTTTTAAGTGTTCTTGAAAACATTTTTGGGGGTTCCCCACAGTTTCCAAAGAACCTCTAATAGGCCCTGTAAGAACCCTTTCTTTTTAGAGTGCAGAGGTATGTTGACACAAGCGGGGACCATGACCAACAAAGTTGCAGTGGTCTACATGGGAGATCACAAGTGCCTGAATTTAGACCTGCACTGCTTCCTGTAACACTCTTTGTTCTCTCTGAACTAAAGTGTTCCTGCTCTCTGGGAGAATGGTGGGGTAAACTTACTGTGTCTGGGAGTAGTGCCACTGGTGCTCTGCCCATCTCTATTGACTTGTAGAACCCCATGTTTCTAGTACACTTCAGTAGCTTAGCCTGTCTCATAGTTTCTCAACATCTCACAGCTGGATTCACTCATTGTCAATCTTGTCAAGCATGCACATTCAGTGGGAAAGAACAGTATATACTGTATGCATATGGTTTTCACCAAACATACATAACCTGAAATTCAAAATAACTATGATATTTAATACAGTTATCTGTAAGTGAGGGAAGTGGGAGGTGGACATTTCAGGTCAAGGATTGTGTGCATAACCTATGAATGACACTGTTGATGGTGCCTGGAGACCTACATCAAATTACACTGTAGGCTAGGATTCATTCAAAACCATCTTATCAGTTTTTAACCATTGTTTACAATATTCATCTTGAGTCCATGTACTTGAAATTTTGAAAAGTAAAGGGGTTTTAACTTGGAATGCAGTTTTTGATTATTACACAGTACCAAAGATCAGCCTGTGATTTAATGTCACCATTGGAAAAACAGCTACTACTTAAATATGGCAATATGGCTATGATTGAATTGATTGAGCCCTTAGTGTATTTAGTATGCTGATGAGTTTGTCTTAAAAACAATTAGCTACAGACTTGCGTAATAACCTCTGACCAAGCTGGTGAATATTGTTTGGTCCTAGATGGAATTAATTAAGCTTTGTGTGCTAAGGGATTGGATGACAGCATGAGATAATGTATTTTGTGTGATATGGGCCATTGACTGCTTTTCCATAGCACAGTAACAATAATGAGAGAAAAAAGGGAATATCTGTGAATCCCATTCACAGTGCTGATAGTCTATGGATGTTAAATTGTGCGGACATCTCTGAATGTTTGGGTAAAAAAAGGAAAGCCATTCTCAAAACATTTGTTAGCAAATTGCTTTCTCTGCCATTGTGCTGAGTTTGATGGATTCTGTGTTTTTTAAATTGAAAAAAGAAAGACAGTTTTTTGGGGGGTGTCTCATCGCCCACATGCTTACTCCAGGGGAATACATTTTTTAAGATATCTAACAGGGGTAATTGTGTTTTCTTTCTGATAACTGAGAGGAAGACAAGCATTGTATTTAGTTGCATGCATGAATGTGGGTTGTATAAATTATAAATACATTTTGAATGAAAACACTTGTTCAAGTGAGCAATGCAGTCCCTGTCCAGTTTCTGCTTTCTTCAATAAGGTTTTGAAATTAGCTTCTACTGTATATAGATCTGGAATCTTAATGTGACCTCTTTTGTCACAGGACAAAAAGTATCCTGCAACATTAGGATCACAATGGGCTATCATGTTGCTCCATGAAACAGTTGGCGTTCAGTCGAATGTAAGTGATATAGCTTAAATCTCAATGACATGACTGCCCCGCATGAAGACTAAGAGAACTAAGAGTTTCAGCTTATATAAAGTCTCAAAGCCCATTTCAGCCTCATATTCATTTTCCTGTGGAAAAATAAAACATTGCAACCAAAAAGACACGTAACCTCTACTAGAATACATTTTTGCTCACTACTTAATTGAGCAGAAAGTACTGCAATGACTGTGATATATGGTTGTCACCAAGCTACTGCTACAGTAGGTGAGACAAACATATACAGTTGTACTACATTATTCCTCAATAAAGCATTTATCAGAAGTTTTATCAGAAGTTTCAACTTCCTGCTTCAGTCAGCATTGGCCAACCACAATTTACCTCACTGTCACCTGACTTATCACATGACAAATCTGTCGGTCATTCACTTGTCCACTCTAGGCAGGACCAATTTTTGTTGCTGGACCCATGGACTCCCCCTGTTGGTATTCTGCGCATTCAAAAGTTTCTGGCAACTGTTTCTAAATGTAACATATCATCATTAAAGGGCCTGTAAACTAGACATCAAATCCTAGTAACGTTAGTTATCATCTTAATTACCCATCAAGATATGAACCCCAATATCTATAATTATTGGAAAATATAGACTCTTTTGTAGCTTAATTATTGACTCCGACATGTTATGGCCGTACACTGCTGTGTCCTACATTCTGCTCGATTGGTACAACTTTAAGTTGGGCATGTTACTACTTAGTCAGCTATGCAAAAAGACAAAGAAATACACTGAACTAGCTTTGAGATTAGCACAAACGTACAAAACAAGGCTCTGCTGACCTGCAGATCCAGTCACTGATGTAGTTAGGAGAGAGCTACAGCTCAAACAACTAGAATCAGTCTGGATAATGCAACGTCTAAACCTGATGGAAATGTGTAAAACTGTCCGGAGAAAAATGGGCACTACCCTTTGCTATAAAAATGTTTATCAAAATAGCAATGTGTGTTTATAATGACACTTGTGTTGAGAATTGTAACTATCAGATAACAGATCTTTAGGAGCAAAATTAGGTTTACCGGACCTTTACAGCGCATTCAGAAATTATTCACACAATTTCACTTCTTCCACATTTGTTATTTTACAGTATTATTATGAAATGTATTTAAAAAAATCCTCATCAGTATACCTAGGTTTTTATAAATGTTTGCAAACTCCAAGCAGGCTGTCTTGTGCCTTTTACTAGGGAGTGGTTTCCATCTGGCCACTCTACCATAGAGGCCATATTGGTGGAGGGCTGGAGAGATGCTTGTCCTTCTGGAAGGTTCTCCCATCTCCACAAGAAGAATTCTGGATTCAATAGTCACCCTGATTGATCAGTTTGTCCGAGCGGCCAGCTCCAGGAAGAGTGTTGGTGGGTCCAAACTTCTTCCATTTAAGAATGATGGAGGCCACTGTGTTGTTAGAGACCTTCAGGGCTGCAGAATTGTTTTAGTACGCTTCCCCAGATCTGTGCCTTGACACAATTCTGTTTTTGAGCTCTACGGACAATTCTTTCCACTTCATGTAGGCCTTATATACTGTAGACAGTGAGCTCAATATTGACTGTCATAGCAAAGGGTCTGAATACTTAGGTGAAATTTCTGTTATGTTTTAATTAATTTGCAAACATTTCTTAAAACCTGTTCTTCCTTATGGGGTGTTGTTGGTAGATTCATAAGGAAAAAAGTCAATTTAATCCATAAGGCTGTAATGTAGCAAAATGTAGAAAATGTTAAATGATTTAAATACTTTTTGAATGTACTGTACTTACCCATAACAAAAGTCTTATAATAAAAGCAAAAACATCTGCACTGAGCGAAATGTCAAAGCCACTGCTTTATAAGAGCAGAAAACAAATCTGGCAATTTGCAAGCAATCGACCTTAGACAAGCCATAAAACTGTCAAAGCATCAGTACCAGACTAAGATGGAATTCTACTATGATGGACATGAAGCTTGTTGAATGTGGTGGTGCTTGTAAACCATCACAGACTACAAAGTGCCACCAAGCTGCAACCTGCCCAGCAATGCAAACCTGACAGACAAGCAGTGTTCAACAACATAACACCCAAATAAACTGTATGAATTATAATACTCAAAAAAGATTTTCGTTATAGATCAACATAGCCAGTTTATGTGAACTGCATTTGTTCATTTGCTATTATTACCAAAACTAAAAAGGAGCACTACTTCAACTACCCATGTACCTCTTGATTGACAGCACCAGCGGCTGTTGTGGGTCAGTATAAAACCCCTGCTGTGCTCTCAGTATCTCTGTACTGTCATCCTAGAATGACTGATGCTCTTCTCAGCTTCTTAAGTGTGTTACTCAATTCAGTTTGCTCTAAGGCAGTTATTGATTTCGGGGAGTCCAATCTTTCAGGATGATAACAGTGATGAATAATGAGCAGACAGCTGCATGCTTTGTGATCTAGAGCAAAATAGTTGTTCCATAGAGCTCCATAAACCTTCATCTTAGCAGATAATACAAGGAAGAAGATACAGTAACAGTGTGCTCAATGTCCCATACCTGGATTGAATATACATTAGGGGTGGTACAGCACACCTAACCCATAGCATTGTACATATCGCATTTTCTGGGTCACGGATCGGTACGGTTTCGTTACAGGGCAAAAATGTATTAACAACAGTTACAGAAGGTCCAACTTCTGCAAAATATGGTGGGAGCACAATCAAAAATACCAATACCTTAAATTTTCTTAAATGGAAACAATTATTAACACTCATTGAAAAAAAAGTTTATTGGCCAATGCATTGTTAACTTGTGCTTTGTCTTGTATGACCTTCAGCATGAAAAGTATTGATCCTCTATATTTAATAGGTGATTTAAAATATGCCCAACTTCAAGCTAAGTTAGATATACATGACACATTTCAATCATTCAAACCACCTTCCACCCAATCTTTTAAAGCCAAATAGGAGGAGGAACTGGGCTCTGAAAAACTATACCAGTAGCTGAACTGGGAGGACAGCATGGTTGCCATCCATACCCGCTCAATAAACTCTAGACACTGTCTCTTAACTGTCTCTAACATAGACCACACTATTCCATGACTAAGCTCCATAGAATATTCCCTGACACTTCTATGTGTGATAGTTATACAGAGAGCACTTTACTTTGTGTTGTCCTTTGGCTTTGTACTTTGTCGTAACCTATGCAACTTAAACATTTTAAGCCTTTTCTTTTGTGGTATCGGAACTTTTTTGATGCACCTGTTCTATGTGTGTCTTTCAATTTTATAAAAAACCAGTCGCGCATGCCTGCACCAGATTTTTTTATTATTCTGTCCGTTTTAACATATATGTTAAAAAAAACATTTGTATTGAAAACATCAATCAAACACAAAGAAATGCAAATGCAATGCCCCCTCTGGTGGAATGATTGAGAACTTCCACAATGGCCACCATCAGCATTACAAGACCTTTGCACTAGAAGATTGGATATGCGTTATTCACATTAAAGTTGCTGGTTGGTGGTCCTTTCGCGTGAGATCAAGTGATTAGAATGAAGAAAATGTTCATAAAATTGTAATTAACATGATTTAAATGACAATTACTCAATGTTCCCACCTTTCTATTGAAAGCTTATTGCTTAAACTAGACTGACTTCAGATCCATAAGGTACCATTAGCCTACACACCCATCATTTTTTTGTTTACAAAAGATACAATATTGTGATACTGTGCACTTTAAGAATCCTTATTGGTCTAAGAAATAAGAATTCTGTACAAAACTGAAATCAGGAGTAAAATCTTTATTAAGTGCTGTGTGCAGACAGAAGATTCTAGACACAAGGTCTCAATTAGTCTACTCTACAGTGCCATACAGTATACTGTATATTGATATATGTATATCTGTCACCCAAATTTCAGTCTGAAAATCCTTTCCTAAACCAGTTCATGTTGTGCAATAATTTAAACTCTTTACTAAACAACAAAACATTAAATGCATACAGTATAAAACAACATAGTATCTATAATTACTGAAGAATTGGAGTATTGATGTTTGCTTTATTCATCATGTTTAAGTTAGTCTTTCTCTGATTTGATTTTGCAATCATGAACATTATTCTGGATATGTGCCGAGGAAAACTCCCCCCACCCTGTAACAGAGATGTTACAAGGTAATAATGTACTTCTAAGATCCATAATGTGTCTGAATTTTACAGGATCAAACTGAACATGTAATTCAATGTTTAGATGGATATTTTGATACAAGGACCAAAAACGGTATGATGAATGTAACTAAAGGTAATGTTTTATGTCAGATTATTTCTACCAAATCTGTGAAGATTAAGCACGAGCTAGGTTTTAAACAGAGGTTCCGATTCAACTTGTGAATTAAATTAAATGTATCCATGTTTCCCCTACATTTTAATGTAGTCATGTGAATGTTTTCATAATTATCTAGTTAAACCTGAGACCTATTTGTTTAATTAAATTGAGGCCAAAAATGATCCTTACAGCAGACCAGCCACAAATGGAGGCATGCTGGAGGCTTTAATGTGTCACCTTCTTTCCTTAATATATAAGCTCATAAACAGATTGATAAAGAACTCAATAAAGATAAAGCACATTTGAATCTGTGAATGTCAAAAAGGATATTGGCAAAACACATTCTCAAAAAATAAATAAGTAATATGCAATCACAGCCCTCCTGTTGGCTCCTTATCTGCATTTCCTCAATAACAGCTTTTCAGCCATATTCACAGATGAAGCAGTCAGTTCACTTTGGTGGAAACAGGGCAGGCAAACAGTTTTTCGGTCCCAGTCCCGGAAGGTCATTTGGTTAATGCACAATTTAGTCTTCATGGGCTCTTAACTAGTTTTTAATTAGCAATTATTAGCGAGCTGGAAGGGTGTGCAGGCGCGCATCTCCCTGGCCGCGGGAGAGTGCCCATCAATATGTCACGTCAATAACCACCCCATAGGGTTGGCTCATCAGGAGGGGAAAGGGAGGAGGGAAGGGGAAGCGAACAGCCACCTGAGTGCATCAACTAAAACACAAATTTCTCCGCAGCACATAACACAGGGACCATTATGCACATTTTATGGAGGACATTAATAGCTTTTCATGTGATGTTTATCCTATGCTATAATTTGGAAATGGCAGCCGTTTATTGTACACATACTGTTCAGCAAGCATCTCTTTCGAGTTTGGAGATGCATGCGCCAAACTGCAATGAGGGTTCGATCTGCTGAGAGGATCATCATCAGCTGCTACCTGCCCTCCACTGAAGTCCATAATGACTCTAGGGCAAGGAAGGAAGGAAGGTAATGGCTGAGACCTTCCCCCCGGTCAGCCTCTTTTCCAAAGAAAGCCCCTGGCAAAAGTCAATTACAACCGATACCTCCCACACATGAACAGCTTGATCTTTTCACTCATGGATTTTGCAATATTTATCCAAAGACAACGAGTGCACCCTGCACCTAGAAAATATGTGGCTCTTTTCATTGCCTTGGCGTTCCACCATGGACTAGATGCACTACGTGGCCAAACGGATGTGGACCCCTATGAACTGAGTTCAGGATTTTCTGCCACACCCATTGCGTCACAGGCGCATAAAATCCAGCACATGAACTCTCCATAGACAAAGATTGGCGGTACAATGGGTTGTACTGAAGAGCTCAGTGACTTTAAACGTCGCACTGTCATGCCACCTTTGCCAAAAGTCAATTTGGGAAATTTCTGCCCTACCGGATCTGCCCTGGTCAACTGTAAGTGCTATAATTGTGAAGTGGGAGCAACAACAGCCAAGCCACGAAGTGGTAGACCACGCAAACTCACAGAGCGGGGCCGCCGAGTAGCGCATAAAAAATGCCTATCATCTGTTGCATCACTCACCACAGAGCTCCAAACTGCCTCTGGAAGCAACATCAGCACAAGAACTGTGTGTCGGGAGCTTCACAAAATGGGTTTCCGTGGTCGAGCAGCTGTGGTTTGGGCTTGGCCCCTTAGTTTCAGTGAAGGGTCATCTTAATGCTTCAGGATACAAAGACATTTTACACAATTGGGTGCTTCCAACCCTGTGGTAACAGTCTGGGGAAGGCCCTTTCCTGTTCCAGCATGACTGTGCCCCTGTGCACAAAGCGTGGTCCATAAAGACATGGTTGGACGAGGTTGTGGAGGAACTCGTGTGGCCTGTACAGAGCCCTGACCTCAACCCCATTGAACCCCTTTTGGATGAACTGGAACAGTGATAGGAGCCAGGCCTTCTCGTCCAACATCGCTGCCTGACCTTACAAATGCTCTTTTGGCTGAATGGGCAATAATTCCCACAGAGACACTGCAAAATTATGTGGAAAGCCTTCCCAGAAGAGTGGTGGCTGTTATAGCTGCATAAGGGGGACCAACTTCAATATAGGTTCTTCTGATTCTGGTTTAGCCTTCAGACTACAAGGCAGAAATTTGTGCAAGGCAACTGATCACTGACCTTTTTGTTTTATACAGTGAGTAATTAGTTGTGCAATGTGAGTTCACATTGTGCGTAACAGCATGTTTTACCGTCAGGGGCTGTTGAACTGGAAAAAAAGATGTCCTATCCTATATTAGATGAGACACAAGTCCGAATAATACCGAAGTGAAATACGTGCCACACCTCAGTCCATTCCAACTTTCATTTCTGTTTCATTTAAAAGGCATGAACACGGTTTGCCAATTCACCCGGATGCGTTCTAAACATAGCTCCGTCACTTTCACCCATATCTAACATCCTTAATTGGCAATTAAGAATTGCCGGTGTTTCAGACTAGCTCTTAATTGCTGTTAATGAGTGCTGAGGAGCCCCAAGGTCTGTGCAGCGTCCTCCGCTCCTCAGTACAGCTGAAGGCCCGGGAGCACAGACACTCTGAGAGGCAGTACTGGAGATCATGAATATGCATGGTAGCCCTATAGGTCAGGACCTATCTCTCCCCTGCTTCTCTGAGAGATTTAGGTGGATGATGAATCACCAGGTAGCCCTTCTGTAGTTGTCAATCCTTCACTGTGCTCGTTCCCTTTGTTGTTCATGCTGCAATTTAGTTGTTTCTACAACCCAGTGAGTTGTGTTTAGTTCATTAGGACCACCATTAGCTAATGTAAAGAGCTGTAACCAGAAGGCTGGTGGTGGAGCTTCAATGCACGGTGAAGTCAGCAGGACATGATGGCTTGTTTTTCTCTTCATAATTGGTCCTTCACAAATTACTTTTTTCTTTAAGGCCATTCTGTTTTTCAAAATTTATTTGTGGTCCAGAAAAGGGCAGTTATTAACAGAAGTCAATTACTAGATATTTAATATTTACTTTGAGATATTCAGCAGGGGCAGGTGTATTTTTTACTTAGCCATCACATTTTATTTTAACCTGATTTCTACCTATTGCGTGCCGATTGATGGTTGGTTTCAGTCTATGCAATGTAGTTAACACAATGTCATCTTCTCTAATATAATGATTGTCTGCAGCACTAACATTTATAGTCAATAAAAGTGGTCTCCATGAGATCTGAGTCTGAGTTCACTGCCAAAATGTTGAGCTATCCCTTTAGTATATATGTTTAGTTAAGGGATGAATCTATAATTTAATCTACAATTTTATTTATTTTTTGCTCACCACTTCAGCAAACACTACTCTGCTTGGACTGGTGTACTCTATCATGATTGAGTGGTCCCTGGACGTAAGTTATAGCTGCAGTCTGGTCATATTATCATCCAATTGAAATTGCCAAGTTCCTCCAAAACACACTGTCTACAAAAAGTGATCTCTCCCAGTCTAAAAGTGACCTCCCTCGGTCTCAGACATCACCACTAATCACAATCCCAATCACTATGACGTTCAGGTGTGCAGCAGGTCGTTTGGTGTGGGGGACGCACTGCTCTCTTTGATTAAATAGGCTAAAATCGGTTGTCAGTCTCATTTTGTCCTCTAAACCAATGATTTGTTTACCAGATGGGACTTTTCAGGTGAAAAGAGATTTCCGATGCATGATCATATGACTGGAGTGGCTCTTTAAGGTTACTGTCTCCCAGGTTCTTGCATTCAACAACACAGTTGAGTACTCTGTTACAACATTTATGCGTTGCATTATTACAGAGCATGTAGCTAGCCCTAAGATGCAGCTCAATCAGTGTGCAAATTATTGGTTACATAACAGGAACTACAAAATCTGGTTTCACTAAATAATAAAAGCAAATTGATTCTTGTATTTCATAAAACCTTTTCAAATATATGTTTTTTGAACTTGAAACGAACAGAAAGTGCTTCAATAATCCGCTCCCTGACAAATCACTTTTCCCTGCTGTGATTAGCTTATTCTTCCCTTTTCCAAAATATCTGTCCTTCACAGTCAAATTAGTCAGACTAATAAGTGATAAGCCCAGTGTACCTGGGTGTAGGTCAATTTGGCAGGTCATTACATAAACAGTTTAGATAAGGCTGTCAGTGTAATGGACATTTTTTCAATGGACTGGCCAGTGGAGGCTTACCACTGTCCAAGAGCCCCAATGCCTTATTCAGGATAGTTCAGCATTTTAATATCTGCATCAGTGAGGGAAAGTGCAGGGAGGAGGCAGTACTGACTTCATCACATTCATTATAACCCCCCATTGCTCTAATCCTCTGAAGCCATTTCAAACATTAAGATGAAACTTGGTTTCAGATGGATGGAGAACAAAAGGAAGCAGTTCTGCTGATGGCACACATTTGCAACTCTCCATCTCAGGTAAAACAACGCTGATTATGGTTTGACAGTTGTATTAAAAGTTTACCTTTTGTGTGTGTGTGTGTGTGTGTGTGTGTGTGTGTGTGTGTGTGTGTGTGTGTGTGTGTGTGTGTGTGAGACTCATTTCTCCTGCAAGGCTGCAAAACAACTGTCAGTCTATGTTAGCATCCAGAAATGTACTGAATCAATTTTCTTTGCTCATTATAATGTTTTATACACAAATCAGGCTTTCCATTTGACTGCTTCTCTGGCTTAACTCTAAGTAGAACATGATCCATAAACATATTGAGAGTCATAGTAGGACTATTATAAGTAAAGTTGTATTGTACAAACTAAGCATCAAATTAGCCAAGCTGTTGTTAGTGTTTGAAGCCATCCAATACTCTGAACATACAACCCCGTTTCCAAAAACATTGGGATGCACCTGTGTAAAATGTAAAGAAAAACAGAATGCAATGATATACAAATCATTTAAACCCTATATTCAACAGAAAATAGTACAAAGACAACATATCAAATGTTGAAACTGAAAAATGTTATTGTTTCTTCTGTAGTGGAGATTATTGCATGGGGTCAAGAACACTTTCGAAAACCATTGTCTGTGAACACAGTACGTCGCTGCATCCAGAAATGCAACTTAAAACTCTACCAGGCAAAGAATAAACCATACATAAACGCTGTCGTGTTCTATGGGCCCAAGCTCATTTAAAATGGACTGAGGCGAAGTGGAAAACTGTCCTGTGTTCTGACAAATCAACATTTTTAATTATTTTTGGGAATCATGGACACTGCGTCCACCGGACTAAAGAGGAGAGGGACCATCCAGCTTCTTATCAGCGCACAGTTCAAAAGCCAGCATCCATGATGGTATGGGGGTGCATTAGTGCACATGGCATGGGTGACTTGCACATCTGTGAAGGCACCATTAATGTTGAACAATATGTACAGGTTTTAGAGCAACCTATACTGCCATTCAGATGTCTTTTTCAGGGAAGGCCTTGCTTATTTCAGCAAGACAATGCCAAACAACATTCTGCATGTATTACAACAGCATGTCTCTGTAGTAAAAGTGTCCAGGAGCTTAACTGGCCTGCCTGCAGTCCAGACCTGTCACCCATTGAAACCATTTGGCGCACTATGAAACGGAAAATACGACAAAGGAGACCCCAAAATGTTGAGCAGTTGATATCCCATATCAAGCAAGAATGGGAAAACATTTCACTTTCAAAATTATAGCAATTGGTCTCCTCAGTTCCCAAACCCTTACAGAGTATTGTTAAAACAAGAGGTGATGCAACACAGTGGTAAACATGCTCCTGTCCCAACTTTTTTGAAACGTGTTCTTGGCATCAAATTCAAAATGGGCATGTATTTTTCCAAAAACAATAACATTTCTCAGTTTTAACATTTGATATGTTGTCTTTGAACTATTTTAAAATAAATATAGGGTTAAATGATTTGAACATCATTGCATTTTGTTTTTATTTGCATTTCACGCAGTGTCCCAACTGTTTTGGCAACGGGCTTGTATTATTGAGATGCCTTTGAAAACAATGCTGATATTTTCAAGATGCTGTACATGAAATACTTAAGTCTCCACTGCACCCTATTCATCAAATGTTGTACTTTTACCACATTAGCTATTTTTACCTTGTCTCAAGTAAGGATTCTATTCAGAGATTTGGTTTGATCTTCATGAGCGATCTCTTTTGGGTGTGGAGGGGTAATTATAAGCTAAGACAATGTTTTCCCTTTGGCCTGAATAGCAGAATGTAAAAAATGGAACTGAACACCTTTTGAATATTTTAATAAGCAGGCAGTGAACCTGAGGGCACCTGTAATAAAACATGGTTAGTGTGATTAATAAAAGAAGAAACCATCAGAGACAGAGAAGGTATCTCAGATCCAGCAAAGTTAGCTGGGCCAAAATATCTGACTTGTTGACCAGTCAGAAGAACTTTGGGACAGTAACTGAACGGTTGTTGGTTTGAAACCTAGAGACAAAAAAAGTATGTTGACGTGCTTTTGAGCAAAGCACTTAATGGCTTCTTTAAGTGATTCTGGATATGAGCGCCTGCTATTTGACTAAAATGAAAATGTAACTAGACTTGATATTGATGCTTGATTCTGTAGATTAAAGGGGGACAACGTTCATTATAGATGTTTCAATAGCTTTAATAGCATGGGAGAAAAATATTTGTCTATTAGTTGATATCCATGGACATGGATACAGTTCTGCAAAACTATCAAAATTTAGTTTTGCTTCAGTAAATAAGCATGTTTTGTCTGATTCTGTATAAAACAAAGCAAAAAAGTACATGATGGATGACCATTTAGTGCTCATAATACTTTAAAGAGTAACATCAATTTTCTTCTATCTAAAAGTCTCACCATAGATAAATTAAGAGTGACAACCATTTCTAGCCCAGCGAAACAGACAGAGCCACTCGGCCCCTCCCAAAACAACCTGCTGCACATCTGAACTGTATTTTGACTGGGACTGGTGGCTATATGTGATAGCCAGTATGACACCACTTCTTGAGAACAATAGCTCTTTGACAAGCTTGGCCATTTCAAGGGGGGGACCATGTGTCATAATTACACTGTTAGTCCCCCCTTTCAATGCCTTCTTAAAATGATATTGTTAAAATTATTAAGATATTGAGAGTATTAAATTTAATATGACTGCCAAAATTAACAATACAATCTTACAACAGATAAGGAAATTAAAAATAATAATGAAAACAGGAATAAAACAGTTCATTTTATTTTTATTTTTTTTTCCAGACAGACACATCGATTTCTGGACCACAGTAGAGGATGGAAACCTTTCACAAACATTTTTTTCATCATTATTATTATTTGAAAATACAAATATAAAATTATACTCTCCACATCTGAGATGTGAGAGACCCCCATCCATTTTAGTTTTATTTTACAACAGGGCTTGAGCAAGCCATACAAGAAGACCTGAAAGATGCTTTCAGACGTCAGTCAGTTCTGTCAGTCTCTCGCCGTAAAAAGTCTGTTAACGTTAAAAAATGGGCAAGTGTTAGGAATGGGCAAGGCAAATCAGGAGCAGACAGCAAATCAGTGAGGAGAGCTCAGTGTGGCTGCTCCTCTACTCTGGAAAACAGTGGATGTTATGTGGAAGGACAATAGCCTCATTATGGAGTTGTGTAGTCGTCACTCCCCACATTTCCTCACACGTTATAGACTGGTATAACAGCCCCTCAATCTGATCCACACATGTTAAGACTATCCAAAAGAAACCAGAGGATGACTCAGTCATTGGGTAACAGTAATCTGTAATGTATTACCTATGCAAGACTTCCGAACAAGGTTCTGTTACAATTTGATGACAATGCAATGCCAAAAGAGCACACAAGCTCACCATAACGTTGACTGTTTTAACAGCGAGGGATGAAAACAGTGTTTGCTAATAAGTTAAACAGACCCGTGGGAGATAGGGTTTTGCTGTGTCTAGGATACAGAGGGATCACTATTCTCATCTAGTCAAACATGTTCACATGAGGAATATATAAAGATCTGACATGTGTACATACAGTACAACGTAACGAATGAATACACAGATTACTGAACACAGGTGATTCATGGATGGTGGGATGAAATGATTGGCCATTGCCTAGCACTTGCCTCAAAATTCAAGTTTAAATGGATACGGTATTACACTCCAAATAACAACACCTTCCAGGTCGTTTTTTTTTTCCTTTTAGATTTTTTTTCTTAAACCAACACTTTTTTTTTCAATGGATTTTCTATTCTAGTAAGATGTGTAACATTCATCAGCTGTAAACTGCTGTCAATGAAATATAAAATGACAGCAACAGAGCCATGCTACCTTAAAGTCCAAGCTACGGGATAAAAAAAAAATGTGAACACAGATCAAAGGGGTGTTAACTATTTAATGGGGTAACCAGCCTTTACTTGGATCGAAGCAGGAGCTGAGTATCGACTTAGACAATATAGCATACCAACTGACAGATTTGTGGTTTGGACTGAACTAAACTATATATTATGAACTTCTATATTAGTCTAATTTAATATATTTTTTAAGTGAGTAAACAAAAATCTAAGCTTACATGTACATCCCCAACTGCCAATGATCTCCTTTAAACTTGTCCTTTCCCTTGTTATACACATTACAGTTCCACTAAGCAACTGAACTACAGTATTAAGACATTCAACAACAGGTGAACTAAATGAAGATCATTTTCAGTTGTAACTCATGTTTACGTAGTGTTGACAATTACATAACCTTTTTTTTGACTTAAACTTAGTGCCATCATAAGATAGCTTGGTGGGAGACACAATGATTAAGAATATATATATATATATATATATATATATATATATATATATATATATTCATACATATATAAAACACCCAATATATTATTTGGTGTAATCTTTGCTCTAAGAATGTAATGGCATGAAATTACCCCTCTAGAAGCAAGATTTGCTTAAAAGATTTGCTTGCAACTGTTGTGAAGTACTGAGCATCTCTTTCTAGATATGTGAGAGCAATATTTTAAGATATCACATACTAGTCTGACTTTGATCAGAATAAAGCGCTGGTTTCCAGGGACTAAAAAAAGTATTCACAAAAATGTAAAAGTGAAATGAAAGTTAAAGATATCTAAAAAACAGAGTGGTATCCAAAAATAGCAGAGCCATAGGCACCTGGGATATAAGTGTACAAAATTAAAGGGTATTACAGTTAATTATCATTATTTTTATATTTAATATTGTTATTCTTATTGGTATCATAATCATCATCATCAATATGTTAAAACTTTCTAAAAAAAATAATTAACTTTTTTCATTCACATAAAATCATTTTCAGAATCATAACTTGAGTCCCTCATAGAAAGTAATAAAAAATATAGGTTTTGCATATATAGCATTAGCATTTAAGGTAGTATGGCACACCCCTTTTAAAACATTCAAGGGTGGGGATCCAAATAATGCCTTGTTTAAAATTCCATCTTACAGCAAATTGTTTCTCTATAGTTGTTCTGTGAGAGCTTTGGTTAGTTGGAACCATGTGAGGTCGGTAAAACACAAAAAAGAAAAAAAGGACATATGACATGGAACTGCTATTAAAATAAATGTCTGAAAATGTATGTCAAACTTTTGATAAGAGAAAGTGAGATCCTTACTGGTCCTAAATCCACTAATAACTACAAGTATTATCACATAACATCTACAACTAATTACAAGGAGTTAGAGGGAGAATAAGGGTGTGGGGCAGAGGAAAAAGCCAGAGAAAAGGAGAACGACAAAGAAGATTCTAGACCACTAGACTGGTATCAAAGACAGCAAGCACTCTGGTACAAGTTAATCGTGATTTCTTTACGCACTATTGAAATACATGGATGAACAACAAAAGATTGTATGTGGTGACGGAATGGAAAGAGAAATCGATGGATGCACAGTACATTTTAATAATATAATATTACATTATCAATAGTAACCACAAAAATATAAATAAAACCTTCTGATTCAAAATTGAAATCAGTGAAGAAGCATCTTTTTCTTTTTTTAGTTTTGTATTTCTTTTTTCTTTTACATTTGAACATTACAACAGTTCTCTGTTTTCTCATTTAAATTATTACTTGATCATATCTCCACATCATTCAAAAGCATCCAGCATTTTTCTTCACCTGGTTGTTCTGAAAAAAAATACTAATGAAAAGAAATAAAAATCAGGTGAAATGAAATATCATATACATTTGCAGCAGGAAAAGTACATCAGAATATACACCACTCATTCCATCCCCATGTTTTACAAATTTTACTGCACTTTAATGCATGTCATTAAAGTCTATATATTTCAGCAAAACCTGTCCCTGCACATACTGTGTAAGAAATTAGCGCACCAGCTATGGTTAGCAGGATGAGTCATTTATTCAAAGTCTTCCATTGGCTGGTTCTAGAATATCATCAGTATTTTAGAATATAAGTTGGCTTATACCATACAATGAAATCCAAAGACATGACCACAACACATTGGTAGTAATTAATCTGTTCATTTCTATTTGCCAAGCTGTTTATTCACCTCTGTGTATACCTATTCTGGAGAGGGACAACATCCTATAACCCTTCATACGTCACCCCAAAGACAGGACCAGTTTAAATAGCCAACATACTGTATACATGTGCAAATAGGAAATGGCCTGTTCTTTCTTTACTGCTCACAGTGCAATGATTTATTATTTTTCCATTCAATGTTTGAATCTATTTGCCACTAAAATAAATTAAACCTGTCAACGATTCTAAGGTAACTCACAGGACTGAGGTATGGTATCAAAATGTTTGCCTTCCTAATTCATTCAAAAGAGAACTGAGGGAGAGAACAAGCATTACACACTGGCTCTACCACACAGAGTCCAGATACTGCGTCCCAAACTTAAGAGGAACAAGCAGGAGGAAACAAACAACAACAAACAACAAACAACAAGTTGACTTTTTCTCTCAGGAGTATAAAAGTGTCAAGATGCGCAGAGCATTATAAAATGCTTAGGCTCGAGTTCTATTCTTCAACACTAAGTACTGTGTGCTTTGGATTAAATATCACTCTTTTTGAAATAATATTGATATCTTAAATAAGTTAGACAAAAGATACCAATTATATTTTATTTCTTTAAAACTGTGCGCTCAACTCACCATTCGTAAATATGCTGGTATGACACTTGTAAAGATATTTAGCTTGAGTATTTACAGAGCAAGCCATCAGTGTTTCAATATGTTCTGTCCGACACTGGACACAGGGGTAGTCACTGTCTTTGAGCAGTAAAGGATAATAGTATTTGTTTAGAGCTTTTTTTTTCTTCTATTCACACGCTAGAACATTTCTTTGACACACCATCACAAAAATATGCTATTCTTTCATTGAGTTGGTTATATGCAGTGACTGGAATATTATTTACAGTTACATTTCTTTTTCTTAAATCTTGAATTCACAATGTATTTATATGAAATTGTTTTTTATAGTATACATGTTTATTCTAAACAACAAAAACAACACTTATAAAAAAGGACCATAAAAATATTGGAGTCCTCTTTGTATTGCCCAAAAATAGGTACTTATGGTTAACAATGAGACATCACAAGAATTCAAAACAGCTACTAAGATTTATTAGTTAGTTACCCTCTCGAATTGTAATTTGAAATTAAATGGATGTCGTCTTTTTCAAGCCTTTCCACTTTGGATTTATTTTGTGTGCAAAAAGACACCTGAAGCGCTGATTTTTTTGTTTGTTTTTTGTTTCAACGATTGGTACCAAAGGTTTAGACATGAGTTGTGAACATTGTTCACTATGAAGAGACAAGACAAATAAACTTACATGAATACACTAGAAGAGAAAATCAAAAAAATACACATAATTAGGACCAAAATAAAACGCCTCACTATAACTAATCAGTAATAAAAGCAAAGAAAAAAGTGAATGAAATCAATATGAAACATCATAACAAACCAGGTTGTCAGGTTACAGGTTTGGATTATGGTACAGCAGTTCTTTTTTTCTGAGATGATTTTAACTTTTTTTTGTTCCTCATGTGGTTCCACCTCCTCATTTCTCCTGGGTGATGCTGTAGTGCTTGAAGTTGGATGACATCACCTGTACACAGAGCCAATTAGAAGCTTCGGCCTGTCTTCCCTGAACCACCAGATAGACTCTGCTGAGTAACAGATACAGAGGAACAATTAGAAGCATGTACATTTCAGTAGCATAAATCATGAACACCTAGACTTCTCCAGGACTAAGCATACTAAGTAAATAATTTGAGCATATTACAACAATGTCTTGCTAATACACAAACAATAACAATTTCTTTGAGTCAATAACCCTGTTTATTTATGGTTCTAAAATGCAGCCTTTGTCCAGATCTAGTCCATATTCTAACTGTGCCCACATTGGATCTTAGAAGCGTAAACAGACAAGATCAGGTGAAGATTAGGACAGAATCAGGACGAAGGACGCATGTTAACAACAGATTCAAACAGGGTAAATGAGTCACATTGGTGTAGTAGCAGTGAATGGCAGGCAGTACATTGTCATAACCAAGTAGTATTATGCACAGTAGACTACAGTGGCATTCTACCATAGTGGCTTCATCATCACAAACACAGCTTTGAGGAACTAATTCTCCCAGATTTTCAGTCCACATAAATTGCATCTATGACTGTTGCTTTCTCTTGTTTCATACACTTTGAACACCATCAGAGTTAATGAACGGTGCTAATACAGAGTGTTCAATTATACTAATGAGTCCTAACTGGAACATTGGCTATTTTATTCAGATGACTCCCTGACCAACAATGTCAAGCACAGATAATTCATTGACTGTCATGTGCATGCTTTATTTGACACATTGACTTGGGTTACGCATTGTCTTTACTAGTCCTGGTTGTAAATTCTATGTACTAGACCGTCTTAATGGATACACTGGATGTCCTAGACACTCTTAGTTTGAAAGGAGATAATCCCTAAAAATGTTTTTGGCCAGTAAGGAAAATTGAGAAATTGTCTTGCAAATTTCTATTGTGGGATTAAAACTGCCCAGTAAATTGTAAGTGAATAGAGAACAATCCAATCATCATCCATAAATGCAAACCAGAGAATGCAACAGTACACAGAGTCAATTTAACCCAGAACATTTTATTTTTATTCCATTGATGTACTGTACGTCTAGAAGATTAGTAAAGGAAATTACAGCATATTAAGGAGAACATGTTTTTTGTGGAACTAGAATGATTTTGTTTTGTAAAATCATGGCATTTTAGTCATTTGCCATTAGCAAGCATGTGTACTTATTATGTAGTCGTGTGAAAAAGTAATTACACCAACTGTAAAGTTCCAACCACATTCATTGATAAAGGCAACCCAATTTAATAAACAATTTAAACTATTAATGCACTTAAAATTAACAGAAATGCAATTTCCTTAAACAGAAAAAGTAAGCACACCTTTACATTTACCATCACATAAAATGACTAAAATTAGAACCAGGTGCACCCAAAATAGGTGGAAATTATTAGAAAATCGTTAGAGAACAACTTGGGAGGGTCCAGCCTTCCATAAAAACTCATTTGTTTGGTCTTAACCATATGAGTATGTGGTAACACGTCATGCCAAGATAAAAATACCTATCCAAGGTCCTCAGAAGAAAGAATATTGATGCCCATGAGTCTTGGGAGAATTTAACAAAAAAGCCACTTCCAAGCAATGAAAGATGCACATAGAAGTCTATAAGAACCAGAGGGTGACAGAGATCTACGGGCCTCTCCTGTCAAAGTGCACGAGTCAACTGTTAGAAAGAGGTTGTGCAAATTTGGCCTACATAGAATGTCAGGAAGGAAAAGGTCTCTGCTCTCAAGAAATGATATCAAGACATGAGTGATGTACGCCAGACAATAGCTGGGTAAAGACAAAGAACAAAACTACTGGAAAATTGTGCTCTGGCAATATTGAAAAGTGGAGTTGTTTGGCTGCAATACCAGACGTCATGTTTGGCAAAATCAAAAACAGTCTTTTGAACAGAAGAACCTCATACAATCCGTAAAGCATTGAGACGGTAGCATTATGGTTTGGGGTTGCTTTGCTGCCTCGGGGCCTGGTCAACTTGCCATCACTGAGTTAACCATGAATTCCATATTGTACCAAAGAATTCTTGAGAATGTGAGGCCATCTTTTAAAAAGCAGCAGCTGAACCAAACATAGACCTTGCAACAGGACAATGACCCAAAACACACAGGCAAAGCTACAACAAAATGGCTCAAAAAGAAGAAATGAAGAGAATGGCCGAATAAAACCCCAGGTCTCAATCTTATCGAAATGCTGTGGGAGGAGTAAATGCAAAAAAGCCCTCAAACATGATGTAATTGAAGCGTTACCGTAAAGAAGAGGGGGCCAAGATTCCTCACAGTTAATGTATGAGAATGATAGACAGTCACAAGAAATGGCAACATTAAGTTATTTCAGCCAAAGGGAGAAACTCCAGCTAGTGAATCTTGGGGTGTACTACTTTTTTGCACAATCAAAATGCATTTCTGCTGATTTTAGATTAATAAATTATTATGAAGTATAATTTTTCAGTGTCATTTCTTAAATTAGGTTACCTTTATCTGTCAATAGTGTTGAAGTCAAGATAACATATCAATGTGTACATATAAGATGACTACAGTCTGTGTATATAATGTTTCACAGGGATATATGCAGCATATATGAAATAAGCTTTTCTTTCTGTATCTGTAAGTTTGTAAAATGGTAGGGTGAAATAGAAAGTTACTTCACCCATTTTTACAATAGAAAGGGGAGGTGGAATTGGAGATGAAGTGACAATCTAATGTGGTAAATCTACCGAAACAGAGGGGTAAATTATTACTGAAGAATATAAATGGAATATAATACCTCCAATGAGATGGTAACCGATCACCTGTTCAATGGTATCCATTTGTAAAAGCTGTCGCAATCAACGGGCCCTAAAAGTGTACAGTTAGTATCTTTGTCAGTATGCATTTCAAGGAAAAAGTGAGTACATTCTGTCAATTTTGTTCTGCTAGCATGAATGTGGATGTTCTGTTTTAGTTCTTTTTGATTCCTATAACAACAGATAATCATCATAACACATCTCTTAGGGTACCTTGTAGCATTTTACAGATTCCAGTGTGCTATTTCTTCCCAATCAAAGTGAGTGCATATACATTTTTATAGTGATTCTCTAGAACTCACAACTACTGAAGGTCAATTACACATGGTAAAGGAACATTCATATCTTCCCTACATCATTCTGTTAATTCCAATGATCAGAAGGAAGGGAGCTGGAATTTAGTAAAAAGCTACAGGGATGGTTAAATAATACAATATTTAATTTAGAATTAGGACAATAGAGATAAAACAGATGGAAAACTCGGGAAAAAAATAAATAGGGGCGAAGATGCAAATTCAAGCACAATATGTATAAAGAAAAATCTAAACCACAAATTGTCTCTCAACACAGTGAATGCCATAGAGGCCACCCCTGACATATACTGCACAGGAGTTTTAAGACCTATGGACATACAATTTAACATTTCTACATACATACTCATGCATGCCAAAAGAAACAATATTATTTCACAATATATTCATGCACAAACTACTTAATACTCTCATCTAATAACCAGCCTTTTCTGAACTCTCTCTGTACACGGTTCCAATGGACCAAATGGTTCAAACACTATCAGTGAACTGATATGCTGACACAGCATTCTTCGAGGGCCGAAACGACAGAATGTCAATTAGTCTTTTAACTGAGCCATTATCTAGCTTCCCATTTGTATTTTGTGTCTGTGACAAACTAAGGACATATCGGTTTTTAGAAATGCTTCAGTGAAATGTTAAACATATGTAAATGTTCAATAGCCATTTGTTTTCTTTGTCATATTGTTCAATTCAAATTCAAGAGTCCATTATCATTCATGCCAGAGCAACTGTTACATCATTGGCTGAGTCAGTGCTACACCAAACTGGGAGATCTTATGGCAAGTCAAGTGACTGAAGTCATCCATGAGGTTGTAACATGTCAAGTTCCACCATGTGATAATTTTGGCTGCATGTACAACAGAAAATAATTAAAAAGTGCATTTTAGTTCTGAGTCATTTCCCTTCTTAATGTTGTGGATAGAGATATAATCTGCCTGTGCAGTGGAGGTGACAACACTGGCACGGCGCTCCACAGGCTCACTGCATTCTATTCGATTCATTGAGTATTTTTTAAAGTGGATTAGATTGAACAGAATTTTGTACAACTGAAGTAGAAATTAAAAACACACTTGTACAGCCCTTCTGGGATATCTACAACCAAAACTGGATTTTCTTTGTGAAGAAGTATAGCTGTGTCACATAATACGCACCACATAATCTCTCTTCACATGTGGACTCAAATTTAATATTGTTATAATTTTTGATTACAAATAAGAGTCCTCTGCCTAGGGTCCAGACAGGGACAATATCTACAGAACAATAGACTGATCCTATGTGTATTTGTATCGGTGTAAATTAATTCAGAAAACTGTCCATCTGTATCTGGGTCAAATAGACTATGGATGCACACGGCAGAGGTTAAAACAATAGAACAGAAAACAATGGGAGCAAGCAGGCTATTTTAAATGGAATGGAAATAAAGTGCCGGTTTTCACTGCTGTTATGGGGGAAAAGCCATTACAAGAGTGTTCTTATAGACTTGTCTGCAATTATTCTTGTTCAATGGGCCTATGCTCCTTGTATACTTTCATGATCACTGGCAGCTCATTCCCAGAGAATCCATCTGATTTTATTGCAATGTTGTTCTTTTGTTGGGATATCATGTGTCAGCTTCACTTGCTTGATAAAAATGACATCAACCAAGGGCAATTTGCTTTCTCCCTCATTATAACATTTTTTCCCTGAATTGTTTTCTGCAATGTCTAATTTATATGAATGTCTAATATAGTTGACAGGGCAACACTCTGATCCTCACATTCTGATTGGTTCAGTCAAATCTCCTTGGATCTTTTTAGAGGTATTATAAGACACAACAAGTGATCCACCTCTCAAATGCAGCAAGTGGTGAAAACAGTCACAGACAGAGGGAGTTGAGCAGTGGAACTACAGTGGATGTCAAAAGCCTACACAGGCATATTGAAAATGCAGCTCTATTTATGTAATTAACACAAATCATGACAGAATTTTTATAGCTTTTATAATATCTTGTAACCAACAACATTTAAGTGGAAAAACAAATTGATAATTGTGTAGAGAAGAATAATTAAATTCAAATCTGTCAACGCCTTGGTTGCACAAGCATACACCCCCCCAACATTTTGCTTAGATTAGAGCAGAAAGTCAGTTTGAAAAGTTCCTCTATAAACCCAGCACAACATGTATTTTGCTATTATCACCCACTCTCCTTTGCAGAACAGGCCAAGCTCAGTCAAAATGTGAGGGCATCTCTCTTGCAAAGCCTTTTTTAGGTCCAGACTCTGACTGGACATTGAACCTCAGCTTTCGGGCAGAGGGCAGCAGGGTTCTCTGGCAAGATATTTTGAGCTACTCATTGTCCCCTGTACTCTGAGCAGAACCTGTCCCACTGAAGAGAAGCAGCTCCACAACGTGATGCTACTGCCACTGTGCTTGACAGTGGACACTGTCTTCTTTGAGACATGTTGGATTTGTGCCAAACACATCTTCTGGAATTGAAGCTGAAATGTTCTACGTTGGTCTCATAAGATCATAACACGTTTTCCCACATGTTTTTGGGAGATTGAATGTGTCTTTTTGCAAAATTCATACAGACTCAGATGTTCTTTACTCAGACTTGTGAAGAATACACACGATGCGGGAAGTGTCCAGGTCCCTGTCAGAAATTCATGCAGGTTCTTTAAGGTTGCGCTTGGCCTTTTGGCAGCCTCTCTGATGAGCTCACTTCTTGCTCTGTCATACATTTTGGATGATCTCAGAAATGTCCTGGGGGTGCCACCTTGCCATCTCCTCTACCTTTCAACAATATGATCCTGTAGCTCTTTTGTTAGGTCTTCGTAGACCATGGGTATCTCTGCAGTACGCAACCAAGAAACCGTCAAGGAAATCCTACAGGAACTACTGATTTGATTACGGGCTAACCAGAAAAGCATCAATTGATGTCAGGTGACAGCAAATTACTTTTGTACATTATTTGGAATGTAATTTGTTAAATCAGAATACCATTACAACCCAACTTGTACAGTATATTGCACACTTATTCCACTAAGGTACTGACAGTTTTTTTCAGAGAAATTATCTATTTGTTTTCCACTCGATTATTGTTGGTTACAATGTCAAAACGGGGAAAAAATCCTTTTAATGTGTCTTGATGGCAGCCTTCGTGTAGACTATCCTCTGTATCTTTTCTGCGGTGCGTTGCCTCCTGCTGTGTTTTTCTACCACTAATACACATGCATAAGGGCAGCCGTCTAACGGGACAGACAGATAGACACGCAGACAGGACGGCCTGAGAACAACGAGAAGGTGCAGTGTACTCACTGCGATGCTGTGGCCAAAGCCGGAGCCAGGCTGGGGGCTAGCAGCACTGATGTAGTTGCCCACATTGGACTCCTGTCCACCAGGGCCGTACAGGTCAGCCACAGGCCCAGGGCTGTTGGCACCATGGAAACCTCCGGGCCGGGGCGGGTTTCCCCCTGCACACAGCAAAGTAGGGGTGCAACAGTTGAGTTACACCACAGTGCTCCACACAGTAGATGACTTACACAGTGCTGGTTCATTCTGGTTAATTTTTCCACCACACGCAGTATATATTTCAGTCTAAGAATACATTCCTGGATTCATACATTTGGCAAGAAGTATATTAATCAATGCTATAATTAAACAGAACACGCATTTGTGAGTAATTGGAAATGCCATTTGAGGCCTGTTTACATGTAAATCCGATTAATTTGGTTGGGTATTGACAAAAGAAATATTGCAGGCCTGAGGCAGCAAGAGAGAGCCATTTAAAAGATGAATCCAGTGTGATGTTCTTGAGAGATCTCCATGCAAGGTCTATGGACAGTGATACAACTCCCAACACATCCATGCACAACAGAAACCGTAAGCAGGCCACCAGAGATATTCGGATCATGCTGACAACTAGCAAGGTCGCAGCATAAAAGGTGTGGTTTTGTATGTTGAAGTTCAAATGGTGGTGCTGTTACATTAAATTAAGTTCCTGTTCATTATTATCATTGTAAAGAGGTGCGGGCTTTGCGTTCTCTACATAAGCAGGTGTGACACCAGATTGTTTTTATAATGTTTTTATCGTGTTTTTGTTTTGTTTTTACGCATTTCATATTTAATTAAACAATCCACAATATCTATCTACTTCATTGACATTTTGCCCTGCCCATATACTGATTTCAGGACTTCAGGACCTGATTTACGTTCTTTTAAAATCCTACACCAGCAACAAAGCAAATAGCACAAGTGTTGTACAGACAGTGGAGGAATAAACCTTGGAAAATAGAAAAACATAAAAGCTTGCCCCAAGGTCATCCACAAGAACAAAATGTGGTGATGTAAAAAAAATGCTCTCTGGAACCTCTGACCTATGCCCTGTGGCTAGGAGTGAGTCAGACTAATAAAAATACCTTTTAAAAACCCAGTCGACCAGCGATGGCCAATAACAGAGCCGGTCTAAAAGGAAGCTAGGGGGACAGGGAGAGAAGGCCTAGTGATAACTTAAAACCACTTCAACCCCCTCTGCCATCAAATTCAAGTAACCCTCCATCTTACAAACCGTGTAAAGAAATGCAGAAACATAAGTAAAAAGAAAATAAAGTACAGAGCACTTGACTGTGGCACAACTTATTCACGAGCAGCTGTGGTGCTTCTATCCAAATGGAAAGTTGATATTTTACAGTAGGCTGTGTTTGGAGGTGCTGTTCCGAATATACTGGATCCATGGTTCTAGATCGAAGCTCATGAGGCTAGCAATGACATCTGTTTTACAGGCATCCCATGCAGAGCGCTTCAAAAACAAGATTTGGATTCTACTGAACATGGAAAACACACACGCCCTTTTCAGATACCAAAGTCCTCCAGAAGTTGCAACACATCACTTTCCAAACTTTGTTCCGCTAACATCTACAATCCTTTATCTATAGCAAGTAATCTATAACAACTCTGTGAGGATGCGAAAAAACCTCCCTACCGTGTGTTTCTTCCTAAATGTAAAAGAGACCCTGTCTCAGAGATCTAATTAGGGTGACACTGGTACTCAACTACAGACCCTTCCTCAGGTTGGCCCCAATGCTCTTATCTGTACAGCGCAGCCCCTAATAGGCTCGCTTATTAAGCAATTACTGCTATTTTCAGTTTCCTTTCGGTAATCCTCCTTTTTTTTAATAATTGGTGGATTCTATTGAATGGCGCACAGCACTGCCCCTCCATGTGAAACAGGATTTATGCTTTTCTTAAACCCCGGGGCTACATGGCCTCAGCCATTAGGTTTAACAGCAAAACATGAGTTACACTTATTGAGTCTGACTGGTGGCTTAGCGGCGCCCATGCTAATTTAACAGGCCTTCCTCTGATTACGCAGCATCTTTTAAGACACAGGTGACTCATCTGCACCACATCAACTCAACTCACTGGGCTCTTATTCATTCCACTTTGTACCTTGTTTCTGCTGTGACAAAGTGTTTGTTTGGATGGGTTGCAAGGTGCAGACGCAAATGTGCCTTCCCCGCTTTTCTAATTTCGTCTCACATAACTTCCGAAAAGGACGTTTGGACAAAAACACAAAACCGGCGAGGCTTGAAGATATGAGTCTGTGTCTGTGTCTGTGTGAGACCTGGGTGGGTAGATATTAACTAATGCTTTATTGGGTATTACGTATCTAAGCAATCAGAAAGCAGGAGATCAATGTGTTCATCCCCTGTATTTTCCTATTTCTATGTTTTAAGACCTGGAGAACACAAACATTATAATTTTATTTTATATATCTTATTTTATTTTTAAGCCCTTTTCTCTCCCTTTAACAATGTCGTCACATTGAATTGTATCTACAGGCCTATCTCATCGCAACTCACAATGAATTCAGGAGAGCTGAAGATTGCGGCAAGCCATTAAACTTTTCTCATACTGCACTTTCAACCAGAACTGATGTAGTAATGTACACTGTAGTTTGGTAGTTGTGATCAAGACTGCGAGTTGCAGAAAATGCCATCATATATTCGCCCCAAACAGGACAACCACTGGGAAACGACAGAGGCTGCAGGCTTCTCTTTAAGACACACAGGGTGGAGGTGGTCCACAATTAACATTGACCAGGAAAGCATTTTTATTCAGACTGTCGGTTGCATTTTCCTCATTTCCTCATGGCTGGTCATCTGTCTCAGTGGGGAACCAGAGCTCTGCTTCCTCACCTGTCCCCACAGGGCATCATTATAAAGCAGGAGGAGCCGTTCAAAATGGCCCTTTACTACCTGGAGAGCCATGAAATACTTCTTACAGCCAAGACCACACAAAAAAAGAAAATAATAAACACAATATACAATCCCCATATCAAAAGCAGTGCTTTTCAGCACTTTAGCGTTTGGATGTAGACATTTGCACAATGCTGTGGGTGGCCTAGCAAAGCCAAATGATCTCCTCCCTCTGCTCTATAGAGGTGCTTGTGTGTGTGTGTGTGTGTGTGTGTGTGTGGGTGTGTCCACACATCACCACTCTGTTGGTAAATTAAGAAAGTGGTTGTGTGCCTGCAGTCCTGCCATACTCATGTAAAGCCCAAGGATATAGACCAACAGACAGTGGAGTGGACAGACCTGCAGGGATCCATTCATCCCAATGAGTCAGACAGGCAAATCACCCAGACTGGGCCGGCCTCCAAACCAGGAGATCTGTGTAATCTTCGCTGTAAAGCATGGGGCCTAAAGATGTCTTTTTCTGTCCAAAGCCAAAGCCAATGAGGCAAGACTAGTGAGGAGCGCAGGGACAGACTGGGGGGGCAGCAACACCTGCCACAGCCTGCTGCCGGTCAACCCTCCTCCACTGACACAACGGAGTAGGAGCCTACAGAGCTGGGAGACAGCACCATCCGTCACTCCGGACGGCTCGTCATCACCACAAGACATCATTACTCTCCCCTCCTCCAATTCACCCGAACACACGGCCTGGTCCGGACCGGGCCACACACCAGGAGCCGAAACTCACCCATACTTTCTGGAATGTCTTTACAATTGTCAGTAACATGAAGGATTTCAGCTGTGCACACACATTATGTGGATCACTACATGGGATCAGTGAGCAGCTGAGTGTGGCAAGTACAACAACTCTGCCATATGACGGCTCCAGGTACCTATCACGCAGGAACAGATCAACACCACCCAATCACATCTAAAAGTCTCGGGCCTGACACCCCTTAAGCCGAGGTCAGCGGCAAATACACCTCACTGGCATCTCATCTTCCTAACAGCTTTTGTTCTCTGACCTACATTCACTGTTTACTGTGTCCGATGCCAGTTTGACCAGGGACAAATGACCAGACAAAGCACGCCAACCCTGCAAGTATGTTTAGAACAGGGTAAACCATTTAAATGAATTGTCATAGATACGTGTTATCTGGACAGAAAATAGCATAGACAAACATTGAGGTTTACATTGAGGTTTACATTGAGTTATTGGATGCAAAACATGCCTGTAATAGAGGGGATCATGCTTTCACCAGAGGCCCTTTCATTTACAATACTCTCACTGACTCAGTCAGTCTCTCACTTTTATTTAAATGTTAAAATCAGAAAGGTTTGATTTTTCATGTGGTAGGACTGATGGATGGGGATATGGTCAGTCAGTGTGAGCCAGAAGACTTTGTAGTCCAGTCCCTTGCCTGCCATGCTCTGTTACATGCGTATGGAGGAAAACATATGGGTCATTCTTGAATTACGGTGGCATTTGGCCTCAGTGTTTTAATAATTTATTCTATCTAGATGCTGTATTATTTAATTTAATGTACTTGCGAACAGCTTTCCTCTACTTTTCAAGCAACTTTCCTCATTCCTTAAACAATATGATAGGCTAATGATTTTAAATATTTGTATTATTTATTAAACCATTATGATAATATGAAAAGGGGTAGTAAGATTTAGAAAATTGAAGGCCACACATTGAAATCTAAAAAAATGCACTAAAAAGTCATATGATTAATAATTTACTGGGTTTAGACACACCAAATTATCAATAGAATCCTCATAAGACATACTGAAGGGTCTGATTAGCTAATACGTTTCTAATGGACTCTTCCCCACTAGCAGCTTGCCACTGGAGAGAATGCTCAAGTTTTTTGCATTTCTTTGTAATAAGTGATTTTCAAGGAGGTAACAACAATAACATAACACTACGGGACACATATAATTCAATTTTATTCTTTCATTATATAAATAGCCTTATCGGTTTTTATTGATTTACGCAATCTATATTGTACATTACAAGCCTATATATAATATATATCTAGTCCAAAAACATGTCTCTATCCTTCTTCACATTGCCCTTGGGACAAACCAATTTGCAATCATCCTCTAGTAGTCTACACTACGGTTTTAGAAAGGATTTCCTCATTAAATAATAGTCAAATAAAAGGAAACATCTATTTTTTGCTGTGATTTTACATGGTGCTACAGTCATAGGAAAGCATTTACCACCGTAATTCAAGAATCACCCAGATGTGTTCAACTCTAGGCTTCGGGCAACTTCACAAATAAACATCAAAAAGGTACATCGAAAAACCCCAAACTAGGGAAAAAAAAACATGCAATGCATTGCTGGCCAAAATCCTTTCTGTGGTTTCTTTTTATTATTATTTTTTAAAGCACAGACCATCAGTATGGAGGAAACGTCATGAGTCAAATGGAAAAGTCCAGAAGGTGGAAGAGAGATGCGCACATACAAACCTGGGCTCTTAAACTGATCCGGGCTGTGCAGGTGCTGGAGGGGGGAGTTGCAGGCGGAGGTGGCATGATGCTCACTGTGCAGCATCTGAGCCGCCTGGGGCCCCAGGGTGCCATAGTCAGCAAAGGAGCAGGGCGCCCCCCTCTGGTCACTGGGTGCAGAGTAAAACCCGTAATCGGGAAAGCCTGAGAGATACAGTATAGATAGGGAGGGGAAGGGACTCCATCATTGTGGAAAACGTTTGATGTCATTGTTTCACAGTAGTCAATGTTGTCCACACTCTTTAGCATGGCATGATGGGTGGTGTGTGACACGATTTGGCTGAGACATCCTCTCCCTGCTTTCCCTCCCCAGCAGGTCCTGCTTCAGCCTGTCTGTCTGAGGAGTACCAGTCTGTCTGAGGAGTACCAGTCTGCCTGAGGAGTACCAGTCTGTCTGTCTGTCAGAGGAGTACCAGTCTGCCTAAGAAGTACCAGCCTGTCTGTCTGTCTGTCTGTCTAAGACATAACTGTCTGTCTGTCTGAGGAGTACCAGCCTGCCTGTCTGTCTGTCTGAGGAGTACCAGCCTGCCTGTCTATCTGAGGAGTACCAACCTGCCAGTCTGTCTGTCTGAGGAGTACCAGCCTGCCAGTCTGTCTGTGGAGTACCAGCCTGTCTGTCTGTCTGAGGAGTACCAGCCTGCCTGCCTGCCTGTCTGTCTGTCTGTCTGTCTGAGGAGTACCAGCCTGCCTGCCTGTCTGTCTGAGACATACCAGTCTGTCTGAGGAGTACCAGTCTGTCTGAGGAGTATCAATCTGTCTGTCTGTCTGAGACGCGCCTGTCTGTTTGTCTGTCTGTCTGATGAGTACCAGCCTGCCTGTCTGTCTGTCTGAGGAGTACCAGCCTGCCTGTCTGTCTGAGGAGTAACAGTCTTTCTGTCTGAGGAGTACCAGCCTGCCCGTCTGTCTGAGGAGTACCAGTCTTTCTGCCCTGAGGAGTACCAGTCTTTCTGTCTGAGGAGTACCAGTCTTTCAGTTTGAGGAGTACTAGGCTGTTAGCACCATCCGAACACAGCAACCCAACCCACTCAACGAGATTCAGTGGTGTCTCTCTACCATAATAGGACACTTGACTGGCTTTCAACAATCCTAAAACAAACAGTGAAGTAGCTTTCTGAGGTAGCAGACTGGCTGTCTCTGAATCCTAGACATGAATCAGTCTAACCTGATACCCTCATACAGTCCTGCCGTTGAGACAGAGGGATGAAATTGGAGAATCATTACAAACCAAGTCAATACAGCTTTCATTTGATGACTACAATGCTTACTGGACATACCTGAAGGAAACTCCCATCACTCAATGGGAGAAAAATTTACAATGTGCACAAATCAATAATTAATTTCAAGCCTCTGATTTTGAACCACTACAACTACATATTACAGTCTTTGCATGTGACCTTTTCTACTGGTTAACAAAGAGACACATTCAGGTCTGTTGACCATAAACACAAGCCAGGACACCAAAACACAGCACACTTAAGCTCCAACTATACCAACATGCCCTTCCTGCAACACAGATGGAGGATTATCAACACTTCAGAAATCATCACTTAGCAATAGGACGTGCTGACATTTACTGCTTGTCCTCTTAATCTGAGACAAGCTTCAGATATAAAGACAGCCATTAAAGGCAAATGTTGCATCTTGCACTTCTTCAATACGGAGAGTTAATCCAGTCAAGGAAAAACTGAAATTGGCAGCAGAGACTCTTTCCACGGCGGGTCTCCCCACTGTGTGTTTGTTTTTTATTTGTGTCTCCAACTGAAGAGGCGATCAAAGCTGAGCCACACCTACACCCCCGTAATGAGCTTGTCAGCAGCTGCCAAATGGAATCTAAACACCAGGCCTGTTCCTCAGCGGGCGCTTTAGGGCCCCCCGGTTTAACCGAAGGATATGCCGGCTACGTGCCCACTCCTCAAATTATAGGCTCCTAAAATGGCAGGCTTCCCATATTGCTTTCCGCTTCCAGTCATGTAAACCATGACACATGGAAGAACGCTCCATAACACAATAATCCCTTTTACATCTCTCTTAAGCAAGTGCCACAGAAAATCGATTGGTCTTACCACTGAAGAAAACAATATTACTTACAACTCAGATAAGAGCGACATTAACGGGAAGATAAAGAATTTAATGCGCCAATGGATCGGTGCAGGAATGCATAAACAATGTCAGAATGATAAAAACATACTCTCAGCTAAACGTCGGAGCCTTTGAAAAGTTTTCCCAAGTCTAAAAATCAACCGCAAATTACCTGCTGCGACTGGGATAATCATACAAAGCTGTCAGGGTGATACAAAGAGGACCTGAGGGGACAACAGACAGGTGCCGAGTCCCCAGTGATCTTCGGTCAACCTGGGTGCCTCGGTCTGTCTGTGTGTCGGTGCTGGCTGGCGGCTGCCCTATCAGTGCCCCTGTCATACACGTGTGGCCAATCAGGGTTCTGCATGTGTTCCAGCATCACTAACCCCAGCCGGGCCATTCCTGCACCCCACGTCATCACTGCCAACCCCAGACTCTGTACTACCAGGCGGGGGGCAGTCACACACACAGTGACCTTACGACAGAGTCACCCACCCACTGCGGTGCAGGGACGAGGACTCTGCCACGGGGATGGGCCAGGTTATTTCACGGGCAAGGGCCTTTCGGAGGGTCACTGCTTTTCTCTGAAGATCTCTTCCAGGAGTGTGGAAAAGGGGATAAGGGAGCAAATTTCCTGAGAATTCCACCTCCTCATCCCTCACCGACTCCTTTTTTCTGCCTTTGCTATGCAATGTTGCCTTGAGGCGACATTCACGGAAATATGCATTCAGCCCAGCTTTAATCGTAAGCAGACCAAGAAGAGGAAAAACTAGGGACACTTGTGTTTAATCCGTTTGTGACATCCACTCTAATACAGCAGCGACCGTCCTTGAGTTTCCATGCTCATCTCTAATTAGACAAGCTTCCTCTGCTTCCTCTCCTCTTCCTAATTAGATCTTTAACAACAAACAAGCCGCAACCTTTACAAAGGCCTTGCCACAATCTCCCCTATTAGTTAAACAGCTGAGAGGCACTGGGCTGAGGGAGGGAGACAGGGGAGATGAGGAGGGGAGGGAGGCCCTGCTTTGTCCCCTGCCCTGCCATGCCATCCATGCCACATCCGCATGGTACCGGCTGCCAGGGCCCCAACAATGGCAGCTTCCTGTTGCAATCTGCATAATTCCACCAATTCCAGGCTAGCGGGAACGACAGGACACAAAGATGACATCAACACACACAACAAATACACATGGCAGCTTTGTTTGCACTGACATGGACAATTAGCCCTCAGCTGTTGGCATCTCACTGCCGGAAAGGTCTTATCTAATAAAGGCAGGCAAATTTAATTTTATTGTTCAGGTAGATTGCTCCTAATGATAGTGGGAAAGGACATGAATAAAACACTCCCTTCTATGGACCAAAGACACCAGAACAGTTCTGGTAGAGGCAAAGTAACTTGATCATCCTTCCCAACTAATTTGCTATTAAAAGCATACAAATTATTTGAGCTGCTTTTACTGGGGAAGAAACGATAATGTCTGGAAATCAAAGGTGTTGACTTATTGTCTTTCCTGTGACATAGCTCATTATAAAGTACTCCACTGTATTTCTAAAATAAAAGCATATCTGGCCCAATCAATGGAACTATTTCATAATAATAAATAATCATTCTTAAAATTGAACCTACTACATTTTAAACGACAAATGTATAAGTTCCTCCCTCTGGTGTAAGGGGAATAGGAGAAACAATGTATTTACAACTCTAGATATGCTTAGTAGCTAACTATATAACAACTAGCTAATTACAACATTTAGTTTGGAATTCCCGTTTTTATAGCCTATCCTGAGTGGTATAACTATACCTAAGCGAACAAAGAGTAACCAGAAAACAGCTAGCCAGCTTGGCAATCTAGCTAACGTTATGCAATTTTTGGTTTGGAATTCCCATTTTCATTGACTATCCTGCTTGAGCAAACTATAGCTAGCTTGCTACTTAGATGGAGATTTTCTCCCAACTACTTTAAGGGTGGCAACGCTACACAATGACCAGACCAAACTAAACAAGACAAAATCATCGAAAACAACAAACTATTTGTGAAGTACTCCATTTCAAATATCATCTTTCCCCTATACCCTTAATATAATTGGATTTTTCTTTGTATGGTGTACAAACGGCTTCTTCAAAATTATATATATATTTTCCTGTTTCATACAACTCAAAATTAGTAGTAAAAAGCTTAATTTGATAGTGTTTAGAAACTTTAAGTCTAGACGCATCAACATATTATGTAGGCTGTTTCTCTGTTGAATGAATCTGCAGATTACGGAGAGATTTTGTTTATCACTACCCATTACTCAGTAGAGCCAAACGTAAACATAACATTCAGATTGAGGTAACAAATCAGTCGCAGTACTGAAAGTTGCAATTTAAGACACACACACACACACACACACACACACACACACACACACACACACACACACACACACACACACACACAGAGATAGATCTTCATCTGTGCAGTGTACTGTCTCAGGTAGGCAGGGGAGTGTGCCTCCACAGATGCAGCTGTATCACTGATCATATCTGCTATGAGCCGAAGAACCATCCCATTATTAATATGCACACCATCTAACCGGAACAATGGCCCATTCTTCTGGACTTTCTGTTTTCCTCCATACTGATCTAATTGGATGTAATTACTCATCTACAAAACAAATGAGCAGGTTGAGGTTGCCTTGGCGACCAGATCAGGAGGCCCAGCAGTGCGAATCGTTCGCTGAGCTCCATTTATACTGATAATTATCCCTCTCTTCTCCCTCTCCTTCTCTCTTCCTACCCCTCTCCCATTGCCCTGTGGCCATAGGCTGCTGGACTGGGGGTGGAGGTGGGGGTGGCCAGCTAAGAGGGCTGGAGAGACTGCATCTCTCATAGCATACTATCATCACCAGGGTGACGTCCTTCAAGTGGATAAATGCTCCTCTCTCGTTTCCACTTTGCCAGATGACTGCCTCTGAAGAGGAATTCTAAACCACAGACTTGAAAGTATTGCTGGTCTGCTTCTCTCTTTCAAAAAACAGCCCCCTATCATGTTGGGGGTAGAATACATGGCATATTCCCCTCCACTTTACAGGAGGTGTTTAAGAGCATCAATGTTCTCTAACAAAAGTCTGTGATTATCCTGACACTGAGGCTTCAATTCCCTAAATACACACACACACACACACACATTGCACACATTAATCCACTCATGTACGCACACATAACCACACACAGAAACACAGAACATTTGCTACCGATCATACCTCCTCTTCCATGCCCCCTCTCAATTCTGTGGTGGCCATCAGCACACATCACTCTGTCAATAAACCTGTCATACTGCTTCCCAAATTAGCTTTGAATTTCACAGTGACTGTAATTAGCTACTCCATTTCCACCTATGCCATTTAAAAAAAGAAGAAAAAACAACCGCTCTCTGGGCTGCCGAGAGTAGCTTTCACTTTCCATTTGAAATAGTCTTTTCTGACTGAATGGGTGACTAATTAACAGCACTAGACCCCCTTTTCAAAGAGCGCCGACATTTCATAAATAATACATATTTAATGTCTTGTCATTTTGTGCTCAGAGAGGCTTGGCTAATGAATTTTAACAGATGATTTATTCCTGCATTTACTAGGCCATACCCAGGCCTTTATTCTCCTTTAAGACTTCCATTCTTTCTCTCTTCCTCTCTCAATCCTTTTTTAAACACTGACAGCTTCCAAAAGTGCCTCCTCACAGTAAAAGAACATCTTTAAAAGAACAGGAAGGGGAAAATGTTCTGTGACAGTAAATCACAGGTGTCTAATCAGCCATTTGACAATGTGATGCGTGATGTTCGCTGCTTCCCCCTCCTGCAGGTGGGAGTCAGGAGCTTCAGGCAAGGGGGGTTTCAAAACGTTTTCATGCCAAGGACCCCAAATCTGTTGAGCCCAAGGCAGAGGAAACATTTCTATTGTTTCCCCTCATATATATTCTCCCTGTCGACTTATTTCCCTCTTCATTGTAACACTGACCTTGTTTGATTGAAGAAGGTGGACTTACTATTAAATCCACCTGTGGTTGTCCCATCTAGTTAAGTTGAATGTGCTAAATTTAAATAACAGGCCTGAAGGTAAATAACAATAATAAAAATACTGAGATCTGTGTTGAGGGGTAAATAATAATAACAATAATAATTCTGAGGTCTGTATTAAGGGTAAATAATAACAATAATAACACTGAGGTCTGTGTTAAAGGGTAAATAATAATAATAATACTGAAGTCTGTATTAAGGGTAAATAATAATAATAATAATAATAATACTGAGGTCTGTATTAAGGGTAAATAAAAATAATACTAATAATGATAATTCTGAGGTCTGTATTAAGGGTAAATAATAATAATAATACTGAGGTCTGTATTAAGGAGTAAATAATAATAATACTGAGTACTGTATTAAGGAATAAATAATAATAATAATAATAGTGAGGTCGGTATTAAGGGTAAATAATAATAATAATGAGTTCTGTATTAAAGGTAAGTAATAAAAACAATAATATTACTGAGGTCTGTATTAAGGGTAAATAATAATAATAATACTAAAGTCTGTATTAAGCGGTAAATAATAATAGGAATAATAATACTGAGGTCTGTATCAAGAGGTAAATAATAATAATAATAATAATAACATTGAGGTCTTTTTAGGGGTAAATAATAATAATACTGAGGTCTTTATTAGGGATAAATAATAATAATAATAATAGTAATATGGAGGTCTTTTTTAGGGGTAAATAATAATAATAACACTGAGGTCTTTTTAGGGGTAAATAATAATAATATTGAGGTCTTTTTTAGGGGTAAATAATAATAATAATAATACTGAGTTCTATATTAAGGGGTAATAAATAAAAACAATAATAATAATGAGGTCTGTGTTAAGGGGTAAATAATAATAACAATAATACTGAGGTCTTTATTCGGCGCAAATAATAATAATAATACTGAGGTCTGTATTAAGGGGTAACTAATAAAAACAACAATAACACTGAGTTCTGTATTAAGGGGAAAAATAATGTCTTGTAAATCAATTACAGGTTTGCGAGGTGGTACTTTTTAGCTGAAAAGCAATATCAGATGGATGATCATGTGTTTGCAGGGCACCTTTAAAAACAGCAAATATCAGTTAAAACAGCAGGAAACAAACAAAATTGCAAATTCTCATAAATTAAATATGATTGTCAGTGGGGTTCATAGAAGATGTAAAAAATAACATTTTAGCTTAATAATTGTACCTCACATTCTACAGGTAGGCCTATAATGAAACTAATTAATTCAATGAGAAAATGCCTGAGGGTGTTTTCCACTTTTGTTTTGGACCGCCTGGCAGTTCCATGTGGACACCTGGGGGTTCAAAAACCCCTGGACTAAAATATTATAGAACACAATAGAACACCATTATATGAAGATATTGGACGCTATAGATGCAGTCAAGACAAAAAGAAGACCATGGGGGACATATGTAAATATTTACTTATTGCAACAGGACACAATGTATGTATTTAAGTCCAATTCTATTTATCTGGCTGAAAATAATTGACTGCTACTGTAAATGCTACCTTCATAGTGTGGAACCCTAAAAGACACTGTGGAACACTTCTGATGCTGCACTATCCTTTAAAATATCATAACACAGAAACATTTAACTAGGGATTTGATTAGAGTTTAGGAGTGCTTATTCAGGAGTGTTGAGCATTAAGGGATCCATAAAGTACAACTCGCTATTCATATTAAGTCTTTAAATTAGTTCCTGTAAAAAGTTTAAATTAAACCAAAGTTTGTGGCTGTTGCTCAAGCCTGCAGCCCATTGGAGAGGCACAGCATGGACCAGCCCTAAGGGCCATCTCTTCTGTGACCTCTGAACATCTGCCAGCCATAGCTCTGTGTGCCACCGCACACCGGGACAGGACGGGGACAGGGGAAAGGAGTCACATCTTCTCTCCGGGCCCCAGTCTAACCGGGGTAAACCACTGTCACATGGATTGGGCTGGCATCATCCTACTGAGGACATGTGGTGCTTTTCTGGGCTTGTCGCTGAGCTAAGCAGAGCAGCATCTGGGACAAACGGGCCGACATGAGCACCTGTGGGGCCCGGGGAGCCAGATTAATATAGCCAGGCGAACGTAGCCAATCCCAGAATCCTCTGGGGCACTTTCCGGGATCACAGAGCTTGTTGGGAGGAAACAGATAATGATCTCAGATAATATGGCGAAATGTGCCAAATTATTTCCCTCTCCAAACAAGCTGTGGGTTTCACAGGGGAAAACCAAATGGCCAGGGTTCAGTATCTAAGGCCTCTTTAGGCGGAAGAGAACCACTCTGTAACTGTTTCCCAGAGGATATCAAACAGATGGAATAAATGATCAAAACAAAGAGAAATAAAGACGTGTTCTCCACATATCTCAGTGATGTCAACAGAGATTTGAATCAACATCTTACAGATTGTACATTCTAGATGGTGCAAACAACACATGCCTGCTACAATGGTGAAATCCCTCCGTGGGATGACACACTGCACTGGCTGGTGCTGTTTAATAGCAGAAAGGTTTGTCATTGGACTGTTACTGCCAAGTCATTTTACTGTGCTCTGGGCAGTGGAAAAGGTCACATGAAAGCATAGCTTCAATGTTTCACAGGTCACTGAGGGCAATGAGGTTAAAGACAGCATTGATTGTCCATACAAAAAGCCCTGAGAGATACACTTACTCCAGAAAAGAATATGGATGGAACTGAAGCCAGGTTAACCTTCAGCACAATGCACTTATTATGTACCAAGGGAATGTTGGCCAGATGATGAGAATGATCCACTCCCACAGAGTTAGCATCTAACTGACATCTATCAACTCACAGGAGAGAAAGGGAGGGAAAGAGAGAAAACGAGAGGGAGAGAATGAGACAAAGGGAGATAGAGACAGCAAAGAGAGACAGAGCGAGAGGGAGATAAAGAGACCAAAAAAGAGAACGGTTGCAGAGGTCAGGGAGGAAAATGACAGAGAGCAAGGTACACAGAGAGAGAGAATTAATGGTAAAGCGGAGTAAGCAAAATATGAAGAAAAAAAGAAGGGAAAAAGAAGATAAAAGCTCTAAAGAGCATCCTCGGCACTAATGAGCTAGGCAGCAGAAATTCCGAGGCGATCGATGCAGCAATGTAGCTTTACAGGCGGCAGCACGGAGGCCTTCAGAAGAGAAGAGGCCATCTCATCTCAGAGACTGAAACATCCCACTCATTTCCGCTGCACACAACGAGCGCTCATTCCTCTGCAGAGGGAGCTGAAAGGACCTGAATGGGCGACTGAGAGCGAGCAGAAATACCTCTGTTGAGTGGGATGGGGGGAGGCCAAAACCCCCAGCAAAAAAACCCTAGGCTGACATGACATTCACTCCTCAGATAGGCAGACAGACGTGAAGTCAGATTGAGTGAGGCAGTCACGTTGACTCCAGTGAGACGACAGCCTGGCCTCCTGTGGAAAAGGGCCCTAGATAAGGCCGTTCTAGAGGACAGGTGCATGATGGGGTTGAAGCAATAGAAATAATACTGCCAGTACACATCTGTCGTTACATGCAGTTCTTTGAATGCTACAGCAGTCCTCTCTGCTAGGCAGAGTTATGAGGCTGTCTGAACACTGTTTGATGAACTAAACTCCATCTACAGTAGATATGGACCAATGGGACGATAGGACAATCTAAAAGACAGCACCCTGATGTGTGAGATTCCCTTTGTTGGAGTATCACAGTATCTATTTGTGATCAACTATGTCATTGTAAAGGGTGATCCCATTGTTCAGGAGCCCAACAAGGCCAGGTCAGAGGGCACTAGACCCTAGCTTTACTACGACTCACTGATCAATCAACTGGGTCGATAAGATTGACATGGACAAAGAGCCCATCAACAACGACTCCTATTGCCTCATCACTGATCACCTTTAATGGTTATTCCCCAGTAATAACAAAGCAATAACTCAATGACATTTAATCCGTCAGCATGCTTGAAATGCTATCCTTAATCAATAATCAATCTCACTCCATGTTTCCATATGACCTCGGTAGTAAGAGCTCATCTATCACACATCCACTGAAAGAGAAGCGCGGTGGAGGGGAGACATGGAAAAAACATTCCGATTCCATTCTTGTCATTCTGGCCTAAGTTGTTATGGCGTGATGGCAAGGCCAGTCCTAGGGATTACTTTACCCGGAGAGTAAAGGGCCTCGCGGAGGAGTTAAAAATACCTTCCTTCATCAGCAGCAGTACTGGCCTGTCATGGAGAGGGAGGCCATGTGAGCCTGGTGTCGATCTGTCCGGTGACATTAAGCCGTGGGCTGTCAGAGCCAGAGAGCAGAGTGACACCGCCCCGTCTTTCACTTACCCTTGGCTCTCTGCAGAGCAGGCAGACCCAGCTGAGCGGAGGCCACGTGACCAGGACAGAGTCGGGCATACGACAGGGCAGAATGTTAAGCATACGGGTAAATAGGAGAGCGCTAACGAGATGTACCGGTCCATCTCAGCAGGGCAGCACGTAGAGACGAGCAGGAGATTAGCCCAGAGGAAGGTCACGTTTAAACACCGCGTCTTCTTCAGCGCCCGACCCTGTTTATCTACGCTGTGTGTGTCTGTGTGTAGTGAACTATGTGGTTGTGGGCAGCTTGAACATCAGAACTGAGAGAGTCCCTATGGCTCCTCATTAGTCTACAGCACAACTCTGTCATTACCAGAATCCAGTCCTTACCAGGACCCAGTCCTCACCAGGACCCAGTCCTCACCCCTGTCCTCACCAGAACACTGTCCTCACCAGAACCCTGTCCTCACCAGGACCCAGTCCTCACCAGAATCCAGTCCTCACCTCTGTCCTCACCAGAACCCTGTCATCACCAGAATCCAGTCCTCACCACAACCCTGTCCTCACCAGAACCCAAAACCCAGGCCTCACCACAACACTGTCCTCACCAGAACCCTGTCCTCACTTCTGTCCTCACCAGAACCCTGTCATCACCAGAATCCAGTCCTCACCAGGACCCTGTCCTCACCAGGACCCAGTCCTCACCTCTGTCATCACCAGAACCCAGGCCTCACCACAACCCAGTCCTCACCAGAACCCTGTCCTCACCAGAACCCAGTCCTCACCAGAACCCTGTCCTCACCAGAACCCAGTCCTCACCACACCAGGACCCAGTCCTCACCACAACCCTGTCTTCACCACAACCCAGTCCTCACCAGAACCCTGTCCTCACCACACCAGAACCCACACCAGAACCTCACACCTCTGTCCTCACCAGAACCCAGTCCTCACCACACACCTGTGTCCTCAACAGAACCCAGTCCTCACCACACTCCTCTGTCCTCACCAGAACCCAGTCCTCACCACACACCTCTGTTCTCACCACAACCCAGTCCTCACCACACACCTGGTTCCTCACCAGAACCCAGTCCTCACCACACACCTCTGTCCTCACCAGAACCCAGTCCTCACCACACACCTCTGTCCTCACCAGAACCCAGTCCTCACCACACACCTCTGTTCTCACCAGAACCCAGTCCTCACCACACTTGTCTGTCCTCACCAGAACCCAGTCCTCCCACACACCTCTGTCCTGACCACACCACAGCTCTGTTGTCACCACACAACACCTCTGTCCTCACCACACACTTCTTTACACCTCACCTCTGCCCTCACCAAACACCTCTGTTGTCACCACATACCTCTGTCCACACCACACACTTCTGTACACCTCACCTCTCTACTACTAACCACCCACCTCTGCCCTCAGCAAACACCTGTCTTCACCTCACAACTCTGTCCACCACACCTCTGTTCTCACCTCACATTTGATCCTCACACCTGTCTTCACCTCACACCTCTGTCCACCACACCTCTGTTCTCGCCTCACATTTGATCCTCACACCTGTCTTCACCTCACACCTCTGTCCACCACACCTCTGTTCTCGCCTCACATTTGATCCTCACACCTGTCTTCACCTCACACCTCTGTTCTTACCACTCACCTCTTTCTTCACACAACACCTCTGTCCTCACACATCACCTCTGTCCTCACCACACATCTCATACATCTGTTGTTACCTCATACCTCTGTCTTCACCTGACTACACCACTGTCCTCCCCTGACCTCATACCTCTGTCTTCACCTGACTACACCACTGTCCTCCCCTGACCTCATACCTCTGTCTTCACCTGACTACACCACTGTCCTCCCCTGACCTCATACCTCTATCTTCACCTGACTACACCACTGTCCTCCCCTGACCTCATACCTCTATCTTCACCTGACTACACCACTGTCCTCCCCTGACCTCATACCTCTGTCTTCACCTGACTACACCACTGTCCTCCCCTGACCTCATACCTCTGTCTTCACCTGACTACACCACTGTCCTCCCCTGACCTCATACCTCTGTCTTCATCTGAGTCCACACCTCAGTAATCCTCATATATCTAGAGCACATTAGCAGGCACATTGTGTCTTAATGTGCCAACAACACTACATAATGGGAACCTGCATCTCTAACTTCCTGTCTCATCCTCTACACAGAATCATCAGCCAATCACCTCTGCTGAACTCTCCGTGAATGGCTTTGAGCTCCATTGTCTGGCAGATTGTGTGTTTTCAAGACCTAAAATCAAGGCCTGATTGGAAAGAAAGAACGTTTGATTGGCTTCCTGTGTTCCTTGTGATGAAGAGAATATGTCTCAAATGAGAAGAGGATAGGCAGGGTGTGTGTGTGTGTGTGTGTGTGTGTGTGTGTGTGTGTGTGTGCGTGCTTGAGTGTATTCATGGGTCAGGGCATATTTCCAAACAGTTTCCATTCACTTGGTATTCACTTCTATTGATTGATTTTGAGTTATTTGGGAGGACAGACCTGTTAATGAAGCTGAAAGGTGAATAAATGAAGAGTGGAGAACAGGGAGAAACTTGCAAACCTAGTCTGGTGCTTCAGATTACTGCTACAAGTTGCTCTGCACACAGTGTGTATTAAACAGTGTAAGCTAATCAATCAGTGCTGTGTGTGTTAACAGTGAGTGGATATATCACAGGTTAAATGGCAGGAGGAGCAGTGTCACTGATAACTAAAGCAGACAAATCACAGCACATCACCAATGCAGAATTACACAAAAGTCAAATTCAGTGACTATTTCATCTTTTGTTCAACACTGATCAAGATACTTTATGTGCTAAAAAAGTATTTTGAACAATTCTTTTATACTAAGGATTTGAGGAGATGTCTTCCTGCGGCCCTCATGTTGTTAGAGTGCGTCTGGACTAGATAAAGCGTGTGTCTGTCAGTTTGCTGAGGAGAAGCAGAGCAGCGAGAGAGAAGCTGAGACAGCGGCAGCCACACAGAACGAGGACAGAGCAGAGTTTACCTGGCCCTGCGTTCTGCGGGTACGCCATGTAGCCGCCTCTTCCACGAGCCTCCCTACCTGAGCCACGCGCTGCTGCCACCGCTGCCGCCGCCACCGGACCATACGCCGTCGCCGGGAAGCCTGGAGGCACATAGAGGGCAAACATCACACACTGTCTTGCCAGACCCAGCTAGTAGAGCCCAGAGACACGTCGACCAGACCAAGCTAGCAGAGCCCAGAGACAAATCACCTAGACCCAGCTAGTTGAGCCCAGGCACATCATCCAGACCCAGCTAGTAAAGCCCAGAGACAAATCACGTAGACCCAGCTAGTTGAGCCCAGAGACAAATCACCTAGACCCAGCTAGTTGAGCCCAGAGACAAATCACCTAGACCCAGCTAGTTGAACCCAGAGACAAATCACCTAGACCCAGCTAGTTGAGCCTAGAGACAAATCACCTAGACCCAGCTAGTTGAGCCCAGAGACAAATCACCTAGACCCAGCTAGTTGAGCCCAGAGACAAATCACCTAGACCCAGCCAGTAGAGCCCAGAGACAAATCACCTAGACCCAGCCAGTATAACCCAGAGACACATAACCGAGACACAGCTAATAGAGTCCAGATTCATGTAGCCCAGACCTAGCTAGTAGAGCCCAGAGACACGTAGCCCAGACCCAGCTAGTAGAGCCCAGAAACACGTAGTCCAGACCCAGCAAATAAACACCAGATCCTTTACCAAAGAGCATCACCACAGGGTTCTAGCAACATACTCTGGGATCTGACTTACAAAGCCCTAATATTTACATGCAGACAGAGAGAGATAGACAGATAGATGGGCAGACAGAGACAGAGGTAGACACAGAGGCAGTTAGAGAGAGGGGCAGGGAGACAGACAGAAGGGTTGAGAAAGTGACAGGTAGATAGAGAGATACGTATGTAAAAGGTATGAATAGGCATTGTACTGTATGTCTCACACACATAAATACACACACACACAGTCTTGTTAAAGGGTTTCGGTTGGCATGTGGTCCTCTCCTCCACGCTGAGCTTTCACTAGCCTAATTATGAGGACACACACGCTGTGCTGGGTTGGGGGCTGGTCCGGTCACACTGCCGATAAACTGACAAGGGGGCCAGCACAATCATTTACTCAAATGAAATAATTAGGACGCCTTGAAACGCTCACTATCGTTTCGATCGGGTCCTAGTTTTTCATGCATCTTAATTGAGTTAGCAGTAGCGGCGGGTGAACACGGCTCTCTGCCCCATGTTGGCATTTTCCCATGGAGTGTCATCATGTAGGGAGAGGATGTCTTTACTCCGGAGGGGCACCAGTGTCTCTCTGGGAGATCTGCCACTCCAGGGCGTCTCCAGCATCTTCATCAGACAGCTGTCCGGGACCGGCTCGGGCCACTTCAATGCATGAATGAGTGGACCAGAATGGTGTTTTTTTTTCAAGCACTCAAATTGAGGGATGATGTTTTGTAGGAGTTGGAAAACCAATGTTGTCTTTCTGACTGTTGTGCTCACGTCCACGTTTTCCCAGCTTTTAATATGTTAATATGTAAATATGGTGGTCAAACGCCCTGAATAGTAAAGGACATCCAACTACTGAATGATGCAGTGCTCTAATATTTCAACTAATACCATTACATTGTACATTTACAGTATAAGTCTTTATACAAAATAATGATGTCTTTATAGTACAGTCTGTCTCTCTCTCTCTCTGTAATAAACAACACCCCCTGCCAATGGCTTCCCTGTTGTTCTGTCCTCTCCTGTCCTTTCCTCTTCTCCTGTTTTCAGTCCTCTCCTCTCTTTCCCTGTCCTCTCATCTCCTCTTTCTCCCTCTCTTTTGCTCTAATGTCTTCGCCTCTCTTCTCCTGTACTCCTTTATTCTCCTAACCTCTTCTCATCTCCTGTCCTCTCTTCCCTTTCACTCTCCTATCTCTTACCTTTCTCACATAGAGGAATAGCATGCCATTAGGCCAGATTAGGCCTGACTTCACCCTGACCCTAATACCCTTCTGCATAATCAAACAGCCCACATTATCCGACAGGAACGCACTGCTAATGAGAAAATTCAATCTTCAAATTGACCCCAGCCTGCCTGCCATCCAGCTGGCCAACCATCCACTGACCCACCTATACACCAACCAGCCAGCTATCTGGCCAGAGAGATGTGGTCTTGATTTTTTTTGAAGCAGGAAGTGCTGTTTTTCCCCCCCTTGTGTTGTATGTGTTCTCTCTGGATGTGTTCCGTTTTGGGTTCTGTGTTCACTTTTTGTTGTTTCTCTGGTTCTGTATTCTGTCTGTTCAGGATCTGTGTGTGTTGCGCTGGCTAACAGTTGGACAGACACACAGGAAGTGTTGAGTCCTCTCCAGAGGATGTCGGGAGTGTTTTTCCGTTGTTGTTGAGGTGAGAAGACCACAAAGGTGTGACTGATTTTCTGGGCCAGCGTCACCCTGCAGTTCTGCCCAGAGGGGCTCGCACAAAGACTGATGATGGGGAGGCATGAGAGCAGGGTCTAAGGAACTGCAGTGGAGGAGAAAAACACATTGGTTTTCAGTGCCCTGCTGAGAATGAGGTAATTCACACCTCTGCAGACACAATGTGAGCATGAACGAAAGCGTTGGTGTGAGGTGCCGTCCTGCTGAGACCGTAAGGTGGGCCAAAACAAGCTGCCATTCCAGCGAAAATATAGCTCATAACTCAAACAGGGGAGTGTATGAGGGGCGAGGTTGAAAAATGTCAGAAACATTCCCGAATCTCAGTTGAAATCTTAGAATTAAGCAGGATTTCCGGAAGACCCTGGAATTTAGGAAAATGTAGCAAAATTGTTCAGGGCTAGTGACAGGAAGAGCCTGGCTGGTAAAGGAACATTTGTGGAGGCGGTGACAATTCCACACAAGACCCAAAACAGACAGACTGACCTACAGCAAGACAGGACGTTTTTCACAATCAGTCCCAATTCCCCTCAAGTCTGAGACGGCCCTGATTCAAACAGCACTTCTGATATTCTACACCTCTCTTTTAATCTCTTGAGAAAAAGACAAATCAGCTTGGATGTTATGCTAATCACGGTCACACACCCCTACCTCTCCACAAACGCCAGCCGTGCTGTTGCCATGCAGAAGAGCCTTTTGCTGAAGTCAAACCTCTTTTCTCTCTCTCTCTCTCTCTCTCTCTCCTTCCTAAGTACTGTATCTTCCCCTCCCTGCCATTGTCATGACGCCCCCAGAAGACCCAGTGGCTTCAAAGTTAGTGGCGGGCAAAGTTGTGGAGAGAGATTAACTTTGCAGGATTAGGTGGGTTAATTAATAGATCGCTGCGGCTCATTGTTTTGTGTTCAGGCGGTAAGAAGTCGCCCAAGAGAGGCGCTGCAGCATTAAATCAATTTCATGGCCCTTTTATTACTGAGGAGATAAAGCCAATATTTAGCTTTCAATTTTTCACTATTGTTTGGCCCTGCTTTGCCACTTGAGTGGCTGCGCTCTCTCGGTGGGGACCGAGGACAAGGACACATCTGTTTATGGACTCGGGGCCCAAGGGGGGCATCTGGGGACCTGTCCTAAGCGCTCCACTCTCTCGTCTCCTCCACCCCGCCTTGGCTGAGTTCATAAGCATTTCGCTCCACTTCAACAACAGAGCGAAGCCCATATTCAACAGAAGTACTGATTAGACTCTCAGCAACACTGCAGTATAACTCTCTTTAACGACTCCACCTAATTCAGAACCGCATAGCCTTCATTGCCATCATGTAACGAAACCCCCGGAACGCTTTTTCTCATTAAAAAAGGGATGAACAGTTAAAGTAAACGGGTGTTAATCCCCTTTAAGGAACAACAAACCCTTCCTTTAAGACAGGTCATTCACAGCAATAGTAACTTCCCTCCATTTGCCTTCACATTGCAGCCGTCTCTCCCACTGTAGCTGTGTGACGCCATTTAGTTCGCCTCCGTTTTCCATTCGTCTCCCTTTTTCTCTTCATCAAACTGCCACAGTTTTTTCCCCGTGTCCCTTCTTTCCCAGGAGCCAGCGAGGCACGTGACCATGACGCTATCACCACGGCGATGGAGTGCTGCAGCGAGTGCCTCACAGTAAGGTCACAGCCACGTCCTGTGACAGCAGCTGGGCTGGTGTAGGCGTCCTCTGCGTTGTTGTCCGGCTGCGACTCTGCAGCGAACCAGGCGATGACGACGAATCACCAATGGCCTCCACCGTTCCACAAGCATGGCTCATGCACAGACTGGCCAAACAGATGTGGAATGTAGCGGCGGAGGGCTTCTGTTAAAAGACACCGCTTTAGTTTGACATTTCATAGGCTTGTCTGGATACCACTCCGATCTGTGAACTCTGCTTCACTGCCGGCCCCAGGTCCTCTGTGTGTGTGTGTGTGTGTGTGTGTG
>JACXGI010002011.1:19087-65884 GCA_016801175.1 Esox masquinongy | reverse complement strand
TAGCCACTTAACACTGTACAGTCCTCTGAATTTCTAATCTGATTATTATCCCATTCATCGCTCAACAACGTTTATAACAGGAACCAACGTGTGAATTGTGAGCTTTTCCGTGATTGCAACAATATATTCCCGAACGTCCTGGGAACGTTTCAGCGCATTCCCTATGAACGCCTGAAGATGTGATGCCATTGACCTTTGAACCGTAACCATTGGTTCGTAGCTCTGTATTCTGAGGTGTGTGTTTCCCGCTGCAGATGGGTACACTACTGATGACATAGAGTTCTACTGGCGAGGTGGAGACGGAGCTGTCTCTGGCGTGGAGCGGATCGAGCTTCCTCAGTTCTCCATCGTGGACTACAAGCTGGTCTCCAAGAACGTTGTCTTCTCCACAGGTACATAGGGTTTCCATTAGATAAAACAACCGTAAATTTACAATTGGTGTGTATCATTAAATTGTATCACAGGTGATCTGCTTTTTGTAACTGTTTTTGAATGAAATAGTGTGTTTTCATGGATTTACATGGTTAAATAATTGGAAAAATAATTATTATTTTGGTGAATTCCTTCAGGCTCCTACCCTCGTCTGTCACTGAGCTTCAAGCTGAAGAGGAACATCGGCTACTTCATCCTGCAGACCTACATGCCCTCCATCCTGATCACCATCCTCTCCTGGGTCTCCTTCTGGATTAACTATGATGCCTCCGCTGCCAGAGTGGCCCTGGGTAAGAATCAATCAACTGATGAGATTCATCAATAACTCAAAATGAGCTAAATAAATATATTCACATTGGACCTTATTGGAATTCTACTTTTATATCCTGTGGATTCTATATCTATCATTATGCTATGATAATGTTGTTGTTGATGTTAGCTATTCGTTTACACTTGATAAGGATTTGATGTCCGAAGGAGCTGCTCAGACCACTAATCTTCATGTCAGTTGATGTCTGTTATTGATCCTTGGTGAATGTGTACTATATCCTGTTTGTTGTTTTCCTCATTAGCATGACAGTGCTCCCTGGCTAGCTGCCTGGCCTCGCTGCCCCAATGTTTCACATGACTACACCACTATATGAGTCATACAGAGTAAAAAAAGAAGATATGACACCACCTTGAAAGCACACAAAGGCTGTCTTTCTGCTTGCCTGCCTATCTGTCTGCCTCTCTGTGTGATGTGTGAACCAGATCCATGATGCCTAAATATTACGTGATTGGTTTGCTCTTCCTTAATATTTGGGTTTGATTTGGCCAAGGTCAATAAAAAAGCGATGTCTATAATGTTACATTTTGAAATGCCTTTAAGCTGCTATTTGTCCGACGATGTTTGTCAAACAGCTTTTGTCTGTTTGACTGCTGAAGAAGGTCGGATACAAGACAGAAACAGTTTATTGTTTAATCCTTCACACCTCTAAGAACAGAGCATTGTTTAGTCCTGTATAGCTCTACTTTGAACCAGAGCAATATTTAATCCTGTACATTGGAACAGAGCATTATTGGAAACTCTACATTGGAACAGAGCATTATTTAGTCCGGTATAGCTCTGTTCTGGGTCACTGGGTGCCACTGCTCCACTAGCAGCTGCATTTAAACCGCCGGTATGGGAGTTTATGTCAACACGTGTCTGACAAGACGGAGGTTGTGCACTCTGATGACTGACGTATGAAACACAGTGGCTGTATCTGGCTTGAAGATGCAGGTAAATGGTGCTGTGGCTAAAACCAGGGCCCAATTGGCTCCCTGCAGAGTGACCAGGGTCCATAAGTTGCCAATTGGGCTGCAGCCCAGATGATTAGAACAGGAAACACTAGGCTAGTTGACAATGTCTGGACCAGTTTGGTCCTGTCTCAGCCAGGTGGTCGGTTCTGCTGTAAGCAGACAGAAAGACAGTGTTCATACACGCATGTTCATACACGCATGTTCATACACGCATGTGCACAGAAGCTTGCAGGTACAGTTAGGTCGGAAAAAAATTGGACACTGACACAAGTTTTGTTATTTTGGATGTTTACCAAAATATATTCAAGTTACAGTTAAATAATGAATATGGACTTAGTGCAGTCTCTTGGTTTTAATTTGAGGGTATTCACATCCAAATTGGAGGAAGGGTTTAGGAATTATAGCTTTTTAATATGTAGCCACATCTTTTTCAAGGGACCAAAAGTAATTGGACAATTGACTCAAAAGCTGTTTCATGGACAGGTGTGGGCTATTCCTTCATTATTTCCTCATCAATTAAGCATGTTGATTTCAGGGGTGGCATTCGCATTTGGAAGCTGTTGCTGTGAACCCACAACATGTGGTCAAAGGAGCTCCCAATGTGAAACAGGCCATCAGAGAGATAGCAGGAACATTAGGAGTGGCCAAATCAACAGTTTGATACATTCTGAGAAAAAAAGAACGCACTGGTGAGCTCTGCAACACAAAAAGGCCTGGACGTCCACAGAAGACAACAGTGGTGGATGATTGTAGGATCCTTTCCATGGTAAAGAAAAACCCCTTCACAACATCCAGCCAAGTGAAGAACACTCTCCAGGAGGTCGGCATATCATTATCCAAGTCTACCATAAAGAGAAGACTTCACGAGAGCAAATAGAGAGGGTTCACCACAAGGTGCAAATCATTCATAAACCTCAAGAATAGAAAGGCCAGATTAGACTTTGCCAAAAAAACATCAAGAAAAGCCAGCCCAGTTCTGGAACAGCATTCTTTGGACAGATAACACTAAGATCAACCTGTACCAGAATGATGGGAAGAAGAAGTATGGAGAAGGCTTGGAAAGGCTCATGATCCAAAGCATACCACATCATCTGTAAAACACGGTGGAGGCAGTGTGATGGCATGGGCATGCATGGCTTCCAATGGCACTGGGTCACTAGAGTATATTGATGATGTGACAGAAGACAGAATCAGCCTGATTAGTTCTGAAGTGTATAGGGATATATTGCCTGCTCAGATTCAGCCAAATTCAGCAAAGTTGATTGGACGGCGCTTCACTTTACAGATGGACAAAGACCCAAAACATACTGCGAAAGCAACTCAAGCAACTCAGTCAATCACCTGATCTCAACCTGATCGAGCATACATTTTACTTGCTGAATCCAAAACTTAAGGCAGAAAGCCCCACGAACATACACTGAAGACAGCTACAGCAAAGGCCTGGCAAAGCATCACAAAGGAGGAAACCCAGCGTTTGTTGATGTCCATGCGTTCCAGACTTCAAGCAGTCATTGCCTGCACAGGATTCTCAACAAAGTATTATAAATGAACATTCTATTTATTATTGTGTTTATATATGTTCTTATTTTGTCCAATTACATTTGAGCCCTTGAAACAAGGAGACTGTATGAAAATGGTTGCAATTCCTAAACGTTTCATATAATATTTTTGTTCAACCCCAATTAAGCGGAAAGTCTGCCCTTCATTTGCATCTCGGTTGTTTTATTTCAAATCCATTGCTACAGAGCCAAAATTATGAAAATTGTGTCAGTGTCCAAATATTTCTGAACCTAACTGTATATGCACATGCAAATACAGATATTAGTGGAAGAATGGCGCTTCCAGGTCTGCCACACAAAAGAAATGCCAGCTACTAGACCACAAAACGTCTCTGCCCTGTTAACTGGACCGCGGGAAGATGATTTGATCAGTGTTTGCTGACAGTGGCCGAGCGCGAGTAAAATATGTGCCGATCGGCGGTACTGACACGAGTCAGTCTTAAAAAGGTACGGATGATGTGACGGACAAACTACGCTCACAGATCGTTCAAGGTCAAAATCACAAATTACATTTTGGAATCTTGTCAGGGGGTGCTGAAGCCACGAGCTCCACTACTTACCACGGCTACGCCTGTTACTTTATATTATTCAAAAAATATAAACGTCATTGATGAATCAACGTAGTATCAGAACCTTTTTAATGAAACAAACCATTAAAAAAAAGCCAATCAAAATAAAATGGAGACCAGGGTTTGATATCCATGCCTGCATGTCCACTTTCCTTCTTAAGAAAAATCTGTAACATTGTTATCTTCTGGAGAGATGAGGACAATAAATTGCAAACACTTGTTTGATAATGAGTCATCTCAAGTTCTTCTAAATTCCAGTTGCAACTAGTATACAGTGTGTAGCTTTTGAAATCCTTTCTTTTTCATTTTAATTTTTATTATTTAATTTGAATATTGGTCAAGGACCTTGTTCAACACATTTTTGCACCAGATTTAGCAATATTTCATTTTAAACTGTGAATGTGTTCCATAGGTATTACCACTGTGCTCACCATGACCACCATCAACACCCATTTGAGAGAGACGCTTCCCAAGATCCCCTACGTCAAGGCCATCGATATGTACCTGATGGGCTGCTTCGTCTTTGTCTTCCTGGCCCTGCTGGAGTATGCCTTCGTCAACTACATCTTCTTTGGACGGGGTCCTCAAAGGCAGAAGAGGGCGGCCGAGAAACTGGCCACTGCTAACAACGAAAAACTCAGACCTGATCCCAATAAGGTACGTATCTCCGTGAAGGACGAAGGAGGAAATGAGGTTCTAGAGACGCCATGCTGTTTGTTTAACGTGTTGTTGGAAGATGTAGGGGAACACACAGTTCTTTCTCTGGAGGTCAATGTGATGCTTCTGTGTTCAGTTCTTGACTTGATTCCCAGGGTTCTTAACCCGCTAGTTCATTACTAGACCATCATCATTTCTCACTGGTTCAGCCAAGCTTATCAACCACACTTGAATGAAAACAACTTTATTAGTCAGACCAGGATCTGACAACAACAACAACAGTATACTGCTGGCTCATACTCGCTCTCTCTTAATTTCTCAAAGGGCAAGGCCTATTGGACAAATCATTGGCCGTGGTCCAGAAACATTTCCTTTATTTAAATAGCTTTATATTCAGCTGACGGAGTTACAGTAGCTGTGACTAAACAAGAAAAACACCCTTTCCTTCTGTGTGGCAAGCTGCGATTTCCCCATGGTAACAGTGCTGATTTTGTATGCTTGCAGTGGATGGTGGGAAATGTAGTTCAGAGAGATGATGCTCTGTATGCCAGAATGAAACAGAGGGAAATTGACGCGTATGACACGATGTGGGATCCCATCTTTGTGGACGATGCCGCATTAGGACTAGGCGAGCAAAGAAATAAGGTACTGGAAGGTTTTGAAAGCCAAAACTTTAACAAATGTCATCAATCTGAATCAACCCTCCCCACCCCACCCCCCACCCTCGATGAGAGGAAAATGCTATAGTATTCTTTTTTGCATTTCTTTGATTTGTAATCTGTAGAGTTTTAAAGGCAACTTTAATCATCACTACCTACCATTGTGTTTTTTCCCTTCTCTTGATTTGCTCTTCATGCATTTTCCTGACAAACACGGTATAGTAATGAATAATAATTTAGCGGATAGTTAGGGGTGCATTCCGAATGGCACCCTATTCCCTTTTAAGTGCACTGCTTTTGACCAAAGCCCATACAGGAAATAGGGTTCCGTTTGGTACACCGCCTACCAGTGAAGATTTTAAACAACTTTAACTGATGGAAAACCAAAAAAATGGAGGGACAGGAAAAAAGGGTTTATTGTAACTGTTAAAATTGGTGTGACAGAAAAATGCATATCAAAGGTAAATTACAATGTCAAATAACAAGGGACGCCACTGAAAAGAGAATATTTGGTTAGTGGAAAGGTAAAAGAACTGCATTCTGATGAGTTTTGCCGACTGAGTGGCCTTTGAAAAGATTATGACATACACCAGTGAAAAACAACAGATATCATTAAACATTTTTTGTTGACTTTTTATAAATATATATATATATATATATATTTAGTGATATTTTGTTTGGTTCTGAACTCAGGCTATGGCTGAAGAAACCGATCTGATCCACTTCTCAGTCACAACGTCTCTCCTAACCTAAACCTAACCTTTGACCCCAAACCTCTCCTCCTTCATCTGAAACACTACCTTATTACTATTACTGTCAACTTTTATCCTCTCTCATTTTTTCCTTTTGTTTTTAGTTGTTTCTTTACTTGGTTTGTCTTGTTGTGACTAGACAGAATTTTAACCACATGCTGGTTGAAATTCTGAGATGACAATGAAGATGATTTCTCCATAAGATTATTAGATTGTTGATTTGTATTGTATTGCATATTGCATCTTTACAGGAATGTTATCTCATATGTATGTGCTATTGACTAGCTATTACATAAATATAAACTATAATGGTAAATACGATATTCTACATTGTTACTGTAAGTAAAAAGTTTCACATTATGACAACCTACAGATCAACCCCTCAATCATAAACCAAGAGAATGAACATATTTTATAAAACTAACACATGATGCTTATAATTTGCCTTAGACTCTTTAAGTATTTTCAGTTAGCATATATGAATTGAGAATAAGATGACTTATGAACCTGGCCTCCATTCACTTCCTCTCATGGCCGTCCTCTTCTTTTCCCCTTCATCCTATCACAGATGACCACCTCCCTGACCGATGACAATATCCTGTTTGGTTCTCTGGAGATGAAGAATGAGATGGGAGGTGTTCCTCCTGAGCTGTCCAGGTCCCTGGGCACCGGTGGGCTGGGTGACCCCCGCAACACCATGCTGGCCTACGACTGCTCCACACTGCAGTACCGCAGGGCCGCTATGGCCCGTCAGAACTACGGCGGTGGCCCCCACAGCGCCCTGGAGCGCCACGCTACCCAGAAGAAGTCCCGCTTACGGAGGAGGGCCTCGCAGCTTAAGGTCAACATCCCTGACCTGGCTGACGTGAACTCTATCGACAAGTGGTCCAGGATGATTTTCCCTACTGTCTTCTCCTTCTTTAACGTGGTCTACTGGCTGTACTACGCCCACTAGGGGAAAGGAGGTCTACTACAGAGGGAGATGTAGGAATATGATGGAGAGAGATTAGATAGAGATGTATGAGGGAGAGAGAGAGAGAGAGATACAGTGCACCTATTTTTTGCTGATTCATTTTAAAGAATTGTGTGAAATAAAGGAAAAATACTTTTGGATGGAAGGAGCACAGTACTCAAGCACTTCTTCAGTCAGCTTCTATCGGCCCTGACTTTTCTGATCCAGGAACACCTCCAATGACTAACCAACACTTCAAAAGAGGAATGGATGAGATTTTAAAAAAGACAGAAAAAAACAGACATGGTGCCTGTTCCTGAAGAAATGTCAATATATCAATTATATTTGTCATTCGTAGCTTAACTCTCTGTGGATCAAATATTTATGCTTGTGTTTGCATATACTTTAAGGATTTGTTTTGTTTAGTATATCTATTTACTTCGTAGCCAAGCTATCTGCATCCAGGAAAGCTTTCTAGAGGATTTTAAAGGGGTTCATCCTTGATAGACTATTTTCCTATAGTTACTGTAATCAAAAACATCCTTTAAAGCATGCTTCTGTTCATTTTATTTTGCATCTCGATCTTGACGATGGAGCACAAAGCATTTTAGTTTTGAACTAGTTGAGATATTTTTTTTCTGTGAAGAGAAAAGTGTGACAGACGCCATTTCTGTAACATTCTTTATACACCCATAGTTTAGGTTGAGGTTGAAGAATAACAACAATGGGCTACTGTAGGAGTACTGCAGATGGTCAATAGGGGGCACTATTCTCTATGGACATTCCGATGGGTCTTCAGTGTTGCTGTTTCTGTCCTGCCATTTTGTGGGTTTATGAGCTTTGAACTAAGGTTCTAACCCATTTTCCATTCCGGCCATTGAAGTTCCCATGAAGGTTTCGTATGAAAGCATATGGTATGCCTGTGGACACTGATGCTTAAACCTGCCAAGGGTTTTTCACCTAACTTTCTTGTACTGATAGAATCATGTAGTCCATCCTTTCAAACTGCCCTGGTTTAAAAAAATATTGAGAGAAGTAACGGGATAACCCTTGCCTCTACATTGCCAGTGTGGGTGGCATCAAGGGGGAGAATGGCTTTAATATTACCTAGTTGGCTGCATAATATTGCTGATGGACATTGAGCTAAGGCCATCTTTAACTGCAAGGAAAGTTTACGCATAAATATAGTAATCCACATTCATATCAATAGAGTTAAACTATTCTAGAACTTTGACACGTTCCATTGTGATTAGATTTTATGTTTTCTTGAATTGTAGATATGACGTTTTAAAAAACCATGTTAACTAAAAGAACATGGTCCATTTTTATAAACAGAATATTAACGGTTAACAAGCAGATGTGTAAATATTATGAATGAATTATATATTTAAACGGGTCTATTGTTGTTTTTTGCAGTCTACTAACAGGTCAAATATACAGCCGCCAGATTATAAAATGAAAAGAAAACATTAATTAATCAAAAGAGAAGAAAAAATGATTTTCTTTGCCCACCTTGTGTATTGTTATTTTTTCTTTCACTTTATTTCTAATGAACTTTTCAAATGAACTACTTGGCAGCAAAGAAACTAATGAAACTACCTAACAACAACCAGACACTAATCAACAATCTGTCTTTTTATTGGTCAAAAACATTTAGTTTCTCCAGAAATTTCTGTGTCAGCACCCAAGGTGATTCGACAAAGTTTCCAGGCATCAGGCATATTTTGTACAAAGTTACTGTAAATTCCAATTGTAATATTTCATATTAATGACTCATGTAAATATCTTATGTAATGATTGTCAGCCATAATGAAGATGTATCTTAATTCAATTAAAAATCAATTCAGCCTAGATATTATTTCATTTACCGAATACACGGTGGGACTGCCGGAGACTGTGCGTGAGACTCGGGGAGTGAGCAGGCAAATGAGCGAGCGACTGAGTCTCCCTCCACTTCTCCTGGTCCCTCTCTTTCTCTCTCTCCTCCCTCTCCTCGTAATGGATTCAAAACACAGCAGCACATCCATTCGCCTTGTGGAATAGTAGCGAGGGCATTGTGGTGTGGGCCCAGGCCTTTGGGTTCAGCTCGGTGTTCTCGGTGTGAGTCTCCTCCAGTCAACTCCAGCCAGAACACCGCAGGGGACATTAAGAGCACAAAGCCCACGACTTGGCTGTGCACATCCAACCATTCTCTGGACCCGCCGCATCACATTGGCCCCCAGGGGCCTGACAGACAGGCAGACAGACAGGCAGATAGACAGGAAGGCAGACAAGCACGCAAGGAGAGAACAGAGATCCCTCCCACTAAACCTCCATCTCGCACACTGTGCGTCCTTCCACACCCACCAGAGTTTAAACCCCACGCCTCCATTCCCTCTCCTCTTTACAACAGGGCCGACGGACTAGTGTTGCATAAATGACTGCGTTTAAATACTTAATGTTGAACAGTGCTGAATAGTTAATGTTTTAAAAAGTGACTGTGGTTATTATGACTGATGTTTAGTTCACACTGGATCATTTGTGCCCCTTTAAACGGCCGGGATAAATAGGTTGTGAAGTCTAGGCTGTTTTAATGTTCTAAATCCCAGGCTTATTCCTTTAGAGAGGGAGAACAGAGTTCATCTCACCCCTCTTTTACGTTTCAGTGTACAGCAAAGAAAGAACGAACAAAACCCAAGGACCTGACTTATTCATGCCCAGTATACAGAGACTGGAGTTTACCAAGCTTCAGTTTAATAGATTTCATTTTTTTTGAAAAGTGAAGCGAAAAAAGAAAAGATGATGAATGTTGTTCATTTTTTTATGTTTCAAGAGCATCTTTTTTTGCAACTTTTCAAATTTGTTGCTGTTGAGCAATGTGAAGAGGGGCATTACATAACATTTTGTAAGCCATTTAGCATCTGATTTTTTCCTAAACAACTTACAGTCGTTCATGATTGCATTTTTTTAAACCCAGAAGTGGGGTGTATCAACCATGCTTTACCAACTTCACTAGCTCAAAAGAAAAAAAAAAGTATTACCCTACCCGGTGTAAAAACTGATCCAAAGAGACAATTCCCCTTGTTGCAGGTTTCTCTTATGCATAGTTAAAGCTCAACTCTACTGCAGTTTCCCACTGTAAGCCATTGTTCCCCACCCAGGCCACACAGAACAAACCGAAGGAAGTGAGCACTACATTTTCATGCTTCACAGCTAGATGTTTTGGTGCTAAATTGGCCGTTATTTTTGTTGCATCCCCAATACGTCCCTGTGGCCCAGCAGGCCTGACGCACCACTCATTGTGGAGGTGTGGGAGAGGGGGAAAGGTGGCTGCTTTCTGCCTTTAAGGCTGCCACATCACTGGAGTGGTTAAGGATTTACTGATATTTGTCTTGAGTGTGTGTGTGTGTGTGTGTGTGTGTGTGTGCTGGGCTAGTAAGTAACTGACAAAAAATGTAATTGGTTTCATTGTAAAATGTTACCACCAGAAAATATTGTACAGATACTTTTTTAAACTCTGGGACTTTTTCTTGGATTATTTTTGAATCCAGAAAAAAGGACATTTTATCACACTTCGGTTTTCCCCAATGGCATATATTACAACTCAGCATTGAGAATGGCACACATTTTAATTAGTTCAGTCTGAATGTGTCTGACCAATATGATGACACAAGCAAATCAATTGATGGATCCGTTTGGTCTTTTTGTAATGCCTCTTAATGGGAATCCGAGGTAACTGAAAGTAATCAGATTACGTTAAAGAGCTACCAAAAGTTACTGATTGCCAATGTGGACAGGTAATTAGTAACACTAACAGATTTAATTTAGAAAGCAATAGTTTGTGTGTGTATGTGTGTGTGTGTGTGTGTGTGTGTGTGTGTGTGTATTTGCATGTTTGATGAGTCTATCAGTCTGTTTCACACACACAAACGTCATTACACACCATGCCATTTCCCTGCTATGAGCAGGTGCTGGTAATGCATGCTGATTTTTCCACAACAAAAAGCCATCAATAAATATGTGAATTATTCAACTTTTGCTATACACACAATGTTTAGTGACCACTTTTCATGTCAATGACAGTTATTGATTGTGTGTGTGTGTGTGTGTGTGTGTGTGTGTGTGGGGGGGTGTTTGTTAACTTCATGTCTGTAATAGACATCAGATTAATCTGCCTGTACTGGAAAATACGGCATATGACCTGAAGAGGAAGTGGAAGACATCCTACATGCACACCATCTGCCCCAGGCAAGGCTGGACGCCACGACGTTTCATCCCTCCGCTATTTGCAAAAAGCACAAGAAGGAAGCCTCCCAGTACAGCTGCGTCATTGCAGCCAGGAGTTCAAACCCGGGTCACTGCGTGTGGACAGTGCCCCGAGGATCCCACAGAGGGCGGTGCAAATAGTCTCAGCGACCTTCGGGCCGTGCACGTAGGATGTCGGTTGCCTTCTCTCGCCGCGCTCCAACGACTTCTTGTAAGGGGTCGGGCACCTACATGCTCAGTTGTGGTTATTGACCATGGAATTCACTCTTCTTTCTGCCTTCCCAGGGCCAAAATCAAGGATTGGACATCGCCAAATTTTGAGGGGAGAAAAAAAATATAGAAAGATACACTGTGAACATTACAAAAGGTTGCTGCAAATGTTGCTATCACCCAAAAACCATCCACTTGGTTGCACTAAAACATTTCCCTGATGTCCCAAGATGATTCGCAGAACTTTGCTCTCACATTCTATTGCACAGCCATGTTCTTAAAACACTTCTTGTTCAAAGTGTGTTACCACTTGGAAACCTATTGAGAACATTTGAGGAGTGTTCAGTGGAGTTGTTCTGTGCAACGTTTCAGTGAATGCTTTTTACAGTCATCATCCTAAGGTTTATAAAGTACTGCTTTTTACAGTCATCATCCTAAGGTTTATAAAGTACATAGAAGCATATGTTTTTGGAATGTTCCCAGTTTGCCAGGCGTATTTTTATCCAGCCTACGCTGCACAATTTTCCCCAGCTATATATTTTCCACACATTACACGTAGCCCACCTAAACATTTATATATTTATATCAACGATAATTGGCTGCCTACATATAGGCTATTTATATTCACGTTATTGAAGTAATATATACTCAGACTTCTACTTGTCACTGCAGTAATTTTTTAGCATGCAAAGTGTGGACTTAACTCCTGTAGTGTAATTTTGTTAATTAGTGGTAATAACTATAAGTTTCCAAAGGTCTGTCATGATTAGGGTGACCAGATTCAATAGAGAGAAATACAGGACAGTCAGACTATGACTCCCACCCCACGCCACGTGCACACACCCACCACCTACACACAACAAAGTAGGGCAAACTATTTTACTGTACATAAAATTGGATTATCAAATGCACAAATACAGTGTCTTGTGTAGGTACAGTCATTGTCTAGAGACAGTATCTAGACAATGACTTAGACTGAAGCAACAAAAGAGCGTTTCACTCGGAACAACACATTCTGCGTTTCTCTGAAAAAGGCAAAGATGAACACTTACCACTGTAAAACCTATAGGCCTACTCCATTAAAATATTGCATATGTGATCAATTGGATTGAAACATCAACAAAAGAACGTTTGCACTCCGGATAACATGAACACATTGTGTTCTGAAAAATTAACACAGCCTACGTTTCAGGTGTACACAGCAACAACTGTAAAAACGTAAAATAATTATGTCCACTCACTGTTGCTAACTTGATTCGGGGGGTGTGGAGTCCAGTGGCCTGTTGTACTTTTTGCATGAGGCAATCTTCCCCAGAGTACGCTTGTCTTTAATGAGTTTGTCATAGAAAGCTGTGCACTTTAATCCAAAATGTATTCGAACAAATAGCTTCATATTGCCTTCTTGGTTGTTACAGCGAATTTCGCACGCACATGTGCTTGGGCTTGACAGCTTGTGAGAACTAAAATGTGATTGGATCATAGTTAGACTGTATAAAATAAAGAACTTTAAGACTGACAGGCGTGGCAAATCATGATAACCTGTCACATTCAAATGGGCACTAGTTAGGACCAATCAAAAAACAGGACCAAGTGAAAATAGGGGACAAAACATGATTTTTTCTTAATAAGTCCGGACACCTGAAAACGGACTGAAATACGGGACTGTCCCGGGAAAAACGGGATGTCTGATCACTCTAGTCATGATATGCTTTTCAATAAAACTACACAGTTTTTGAAAAACATGATGCCAAGATTATGAATTCCTAGATTATTGTAGTCTAGTATTGTACTAATAGAGAATCAATATGAACTGGGACATAAGGACTAACACACTGACACACCCACACAAAAACATACATACAGACAGAATCTGATTTCAAAATAGAGTATATATTTCACTTTACCTATATATATTGTTGTGCCTGTCAGAAGACTCCTTCACACACACTCAGTGACATACCTTCACAGTCAAAAAGGGCGGTCTGAGAGGAATGATAGATATGTGTGTTTAATGATTCCTTTCACGAGCCACACACGCAGTCATTCAGGTGTAAACAGACTGCGTATTCATCGGAGCACTTTTCACAACCACCAAAAAAACGAGAAGTGTACTGAAATACAACTCATCCAAGACATCCAGGTCATCCACTTTAATCTGGAAACTACAACAGGAGAAGGAACATTCATTAAGATGGAGCAAAACTACCACCAGTGATAACTGGCGAAGAGCAGCCATGCCCTGTCCCAGCCCTCTCACCCTGCTCAGGGACTCCTTACGGGGCCAGAGGGAGCATGAGAAGGATCTCCGCATCCTGGTCTCCAACCTGCCCTACGAGGGCCTCCCCAAGACCACACAACCTAACCGCTACTTCCCAGGCAACGCAATCAAGACCACCAAGTACTCGCTTTGGTTCTTTATTCCTATGAACCTGTATGAGCAGTTCCACCGCTTCGCTAACATCTACTTTGTGGGTTTGGCTGTGCTGAACTTTGTGCCTGCCGTGGAGGCCTTTCAGCCGGAGGTGGCTATTGTTCCCATCTGCGTCATGTTAGCACTGACCGCCCTGAAGGATGGCTGGGAGGACTGCAGGAGGTCTCGCTCTGATAAGAGGCTCAATCACACGCCGTGTCGTGTATACAGCAGGTAAACTCATATACTGACCTGTAATTCTGATCATGATCTTGAATCTGATCTCGATCCTTATTCTGATTTTGATGCAAATTCTGATATGGATCCTGATTCAGATCCTGATCCTGATTGTGAATCAGGTCAATGACATTGTAGGAGTGTGCCTAATATACAAGTTAATTAATTAGAATGTACTCTACTGCATGGAGCTTCACTCATACACAGTGTGTCTCATAGACAGCATGTCAGTAATGTGATAGCAGAACAGTAAAATAAACACGCTTGGGTTGAAATGCTTTTGTATCACATTCGCATCATTGGTCTTGATAGGGGCGTAATTACTGTTCGTATGGCTTTTGCAGCCTCACAGCCCGAGCGCATCCTCAACACTGTCATTATTACCGCAGTAAGTTCAGTTCGGGGTTTATATGCCGTTACTGTCGGTGGGTAGCTCGTACCGTGGTGTTGGTGCGGGCGTCTTCGAGCTGCAACACCACAGCACGGAAAAGTACTGACATGTCAGTGTGCAGCTGAATCACCACAGACCGTGGTTGGTCCACGCTCTGCGCGGTGCTAGCAAGGGTTCGGTTGCGTGCTTGTGCACACACGCACATGCGTACGTGTGACCGTGCTTGTACATGCATGTTCACGAGTCCTGCGCGCTGATTGGAATGTATGGCCACATCCCTGTGTTTGCAGTGTTGGTTGGTGTATCGGTGTGCTGCGTGTGTGTTTTAGTTCATCTGTGTTTCAGAACCCCATGGGAATTTCTGACCTAGAAATAGAAAATGTGTGGGAGATCTCTTTTTGAAGAGCCCCACAACAATATCTCAAATCCATCGTAGCATTGTTCGCATTTGATGAAATTCTCATCTGAGAGTTGCGTCAGCGGAGAGGGAGACAGTGAGGTTAACACATCTATTTTAGAATTACTGGTGAACAATGAATAATGCACAATTCAGAGGCAAAACCGTTGCTTTCAGCTCCTTCATTATCTTACGCTAATTCATTTAGCAGAGAGGTTGTGGAGAAAGCGGGGGGGGGGTAATGAACAACGCACTGTGCCGAGTAACAAAAGAGAGGGAGAAATGGAGGGAGGAGAGATGGAGGGGTTGGATATAAGAAAGGAATGGAAGGAGGGAGGAAGAGATTGAGAGATACTGAATGTTGAGACAGAGCGATATTACACAACAGCACTATGTTCATCCCAACGAGAGAGAAGGACAGACAGAAAGAAAGAAAGAAAGAGAGAAAAAATGATGCAGCTGCTCCCTCTCTAACTTTCCAGAAGGTCTCGGATATTAGGAAAAGCTCCATCAGCTTTGGTATGTAGGGGAGAGATGAGAGATATGGAGGAGGTGAGGAAAGATGGAGTGATGGAGGGCTGGAGAGATGGAGATGGGGGAGGAGGGTTGAAGGGAAGGAGTAGATGAGGAGGGAGGAAGAGAGGGATGAAGAGATGGAGGGAAGGAGGGGAGGAGGAGGCGGGATAGAAACACTACTATAGATAGAACCCTCATCATTGATGTACCCACCAATAGTGGTACTGACACAATGAACGGAACCTGAGTTTGTTGTTTGTTTTAGCCTGCGACAGTACCAATGACATCCTTTGTGATCGCTAACAAATGTTCTGGTTTATTTCAGGGGTGAGACGAAACATAGTTCACAAAGAAAATGTCTAGTCTGTTGCTCTTGATTTGTGGCACCATGTATACTACCTTCAGCATAATAAACAACGTAACAAATTCAACAAAACATAGCATTAGCTAGCAATGGAGCTAGCCTTGCTGCATTCTTTTTTATCAGTATGACGCCAATAGCTAGAGTTATGTAACAAGCTAGCTTAAACGTAATGCCCATAAAATAAAAATCAGCAGTGCAACATTTCTAAAAGTTGTGTTGAGTCATGTTTGTGACTAGTTATAGCTTACAAGAATGACTACAGCCTCGTTGTAACTTTGGATTATGCTGCTAGGTTAAGCTACTTGCTAACACATTAGTTAGCCTTTTAATAGAGCTAGTGATATCATTGTTAATTTATAATTTAAGATTATCAGCAGAGGTGAAACCTACAAAAATTATTGGCATGTGTACAGTATGAGGATAATTTCTAGCTAATCCAAATAATTCTTCACTGGCATTGTTCACTGGCATTTCCTAGCTAGCTCTACGTGGAAAAAAGTAGAATTTAATGTCAGGGACAAAAGACTGGATGTGCATGTTAACCTTTTATAGCTTGAAGATGGCAACTTATCTACTTATCACTTTTTCCACATTTTGTTACGTTACATCCTTATAATAAAATGGATTAAATATATTTTCCCCTCAACAATTAACACACAATTATAATTAAGCAATTAAGCATATTTTTTGGAAATGTTTGCAAATGTATACAAAATAAATAAAAACAGACATATAACATCTACATATGTATTAAGAATCTTTGTTATGACACTGAAGATTGAGTTCAGGTGCATCCTGTTTCCATTAATCATCCATGAGACGTTTTTATAACTTGATTAGAAGTCACCTGTGGTAAATTGGACATCTGGAAAAGGCACACACTTGTCATTATAAGGTTTGACAGTGCATGTCAGAGCAAAATCCAAGCCATTGAAGTCAAAGGAATTGACCGTAGTTGGAGGAATGTCCACTAAGTCGAAGGAATTGTCCGTAAAGCGCCAAGACGGGATTCTGAATGCACTATAAATTGAAAACGCAACACCTTGCTTTCCTAACATTAGCCCAGTAAAAATAACCCCAGTGGCCAGGTGATTTAGCAGCAGGTTGACTTCTACATAGACAGCTATCCAGGTGGGTAAAACGTCTGTATATTACTTGAAAAACAGCCACTAGGCATGCAAGTGAGTGCTAGTTAAATTTAATTAGATTAGTGCTTTGCAAGGTAGTTAAGTCACTTGCCTTGAGTCCAAAGTTGTGAGTTCAAAACCACATAGATTCAATAAAAAACGTTTTTATAAATGTATACTTAGCTCAACCATTCAGGAATATTAATCCTGTATCTAGCACTAAACTTTACGTCTAACCCTAACAATAACCCTAACCCTAATCATTCAGAAAGAATACCCAACCTAAACACTAACCTTAACCTCATTACCTGACCTATTGTACTCCCTACAAGTACAAATAGACCTCTCACACACACACATACATCACCCAAGCTGTTTGGCCTCTTTTAAAACCTGGTTTTTCACGGTGACAATGGGAACATTAGCACTTAGTGTTTGCACACACACACACACACACATGCACACGCATGCACATACCAGCCCAGGCACACATGCACACTATACCTGGCTGACAAACAGACTGAACAAGGATGATGACAGAAACGATAAACCCATGCACTTGTCGAACCAGCCAGGAATGCTGTTAGAGGTGTGCCATTAACTCTAAACCTCTTACACCTTAGGAAGCACTCTTACATAACATTCATAATGCATGGACCATACTATGACCTAACATAGCAGTTATTCTACTTTGTGCCTTGATCAAGAGCACAACAACAAGAGATGATCGACCTGTGTATTCCTCCACTTAAAAAAGGGATGCCTATATATATATATATATTTATTTTAGTTTTCTCCAGAGCAATAATCCCAATTTCTTTGGGATTAGTAACGCTAAACAATGACAGGACAAAAAGAAACAAGGTTAAGGTTAGGATTTTGCCGTTTATGGTTAAGGTTCTGGTTATCTTTGGGGTTAGGTGTTTGAAAATTGTTTTTTTTTATACGGTAGTCTCATTGACTCATTTTGTGAAAGATTTATCTTGCTTCTTTAAGGTTTAACAGCATTAGTTATTAATAAATACAGTGGATATAAAAAGTCTACACACCCCTGTGAAAATGCCAGGTTCTTGTGATGTAAAAGAATGAGACAAAGATAAATCATGTCAGAACTTTTTCCACCTTAAATGTGACATATAACGTGAACAATTCAATTGAAAACTGAAATCTTTGAGGGGGAAAAGTACAAAATAAAAGACTCACAATAACCTGGTTGCATAAGTGTGCACACCCTTAAACTAATATTTTGTTGAAGCACCTTTTTATTTTATTAGAGCACTCAGTCTTTTTGGGTAGGAGTCTATTAGCATGGCACATCTTGACGTGGCAATATTTGCCCACTCTTCTTTGCAAAAGCGCTCCAAATCTGTCAGATTGCGAGGACATCTCCTGTGCACAGCCCTCTTCAGATCACCCCACAGATTCAATTGGATTCAGATCTGGGCTCTGGCTGGGCCATTCCAAAAGTTAATCTTCTTCTGGAGAATCCATGCTTTTGTGGATTTGGATGTGTGCTTTTGGTCGTTGTCGTGCTGAAAGGTGAACTTCCTCTTCATCTACAGCTTTCCAACGGATGCCTGAAGGTTTTGTGCCAAAATTGCCTGGTATTTGGAACTGTTTATAATTCCCTCCACCCTGACTAAGGCCTCGGTTCCAGCTGAAGAAAAACAGCCCCAAAGCATGATGCTGCCACCACCATGCTTCACTGTGGGTATGGTGTTCTTTGGGTGATTGTTGTTTTTTTGCCAAACATACCTTTTGGAATTATGGCCAAAAAGTTCAACCTTGGTTTCATCAGACAATAATACATTTTCCCATGTGCTTTTGGGGGACTTGATGTTTGTTTTTGCAAACTTCAGCCGGGCTTGGATGTTTTTCTTTGTAAGAAAAGGCTTCCATCTTGCCACCCTACCCCATAACCCATTCATATGAAGAATGCAGGAGATTGTTGTCACATGTAGCACACAGCCCGTACTTGCCAGAAATTCCTGCAGTTCCTTTAATGTTGCTGTAGGCCTCTTGGAAGCCTCCCTGAGCAGTTTTCTTCTCGTCTTTTCATCAATTTTGGAGGGACGTCCAGTTCTTGGTAATGTCTCTGTTGTGCCATATTTTCTCCACTTGATGATGACTGTCTTCACTGTGTTCCATGGTATATCTAATGCTTTGGAAATTCTTTTGTACCCTTCTCCTGACTGATATCTGTCAACAATGAGATCCCTTTGATGCTTTGGAAGCTCTCTGCGGACCATGGCTTTTGTTCTGAGATGCAACTAAGAAAATGTCAGGAAAATCCTACTAGAACAGCTGAACTTTATTTGTGATTAATCAGAGTCACTTTAAATGATGGCAGGTGTGTAATGACTTCTATTTAACATAAGTTTGAATGTGATTGGTTAATTCTGAACACAGCCACATCCCCAGTTATAAGAGAGTGTGCACATTTATGCAACCAGGTTATTGTAAGGTTTTTAATTTTTCCCCCTCGAAGATTTCGGTTTGTTTTTCAATTGAACTGTTCACATTATAGGTCACATTAAAAGTGGAAAAAGTTCTGACATGATTTATCTTTGTCTCATTCTTTTACATCAAAAAAACCTGGCATTTTAACAGGGGTGTGTAGACTTTTTATATCCACTGTACATCCACAGTTCATTTACATTGACACTATTAATATATAATATAACAATATAATAGTTCACCCCCATGGTCTCAGGAAGGAGGCAGTCTTTGTGGAGCGGCGCTGGAAGGATGTGAGGGTGGGAGACTTCGTTGAAGTGGTGTCTAACGAGATCATCCCTGCTGACCTTTTGCTCCTGCACACCTCTGACCTTAACGGGGAGTGTCATATCGAAACTGCCAGCCTGGATGGAGAAACCAACCTTAAACAGAGACTCATTGTTCCAGGACTAAACACACAGGTGAGGATTAATAAAAGAAACTCCCTGTTTCAAAATAAAAGTCATTGTCTTTCTTTCCTCCAACTTGTTAAGAATACAAATGTTGCTGCGTCAAAACTGAATGTCCTGTCATTTTAAGATTTGTTATTTCATAATTTGAAAGTTTGAGTTATGGAATAAAACATGTCTTTATTTAAAGTGGCATTCCTCTGTGACATATCTGTCCGAGACATGTACGTGTTCCTCAAAGTCAGATTTTGAGAGCATAACACCAAAACCGTTTAAGACAGAAAAACAACTCACTGATAGTTTACGTGCCATGAATGCATATCTCCAGCAAAACCCACATCAGGTATCAGAACAGTAATTAGCATTATAATAACATGTAATGAAAACTTCTGGAAAAACAGGTTGTTTTATATAGGCTTCTGGAACCATCTATACCATTCATAGCTTAAATTCCTTTCCGGGAGTGCCAAAACTGTTTGTTGTTTTTATACCCAGTAGTTAATTAAACTCACTTGGTATTCCATATTTTATTCAGTCCCTAATTCAGAGAGGATGAAGTTTTTCCCACCTCCAAGACTGGGGTTAATAGCCCTGATCTAAGCACCAGTTATGGGAAACTTTTCCTTTCTGCCTTACTGTAAAGGATTTTGACACATGGGTTTTTCTTACCAGGATTCTCCATTTGAGCCACAAAACTTCCATTGCACCGTAGCCGTTGAAAAACCAAACGACAACCTTAATCATTTCAAAGGTTACATGTGAGTATCAACAACTGGATGGCTACATGTATCTCAGGGGTTCAAGCACACAGTCATGGTGTCTGTGAAGCCAGGCTAATCAAATTACGATCCACTTATACACTTCTCCTGATGCCCCAAAGAGCATTATTATACAGCTTTAATGGTTTATTATCGATTTTCTTAGTGCACCATACCTTGTATATAATGCTCCAGACTCCACTCCCCATTGCAGTCAGACCATAAAGGGGAGATAATACTCATGGTTCTTGTCTGAAATGACACCCTACTCCTTATACACTGAAGGTAGTTTGGTGGCAATTTGGATGCAGCCATGCAGAATATATATGGGGTAATGAAAAATGTTTTCCCAACAGAGAGACGACTGATATGAAGAGGTTGGGGTTTGGGATTGACAGTCTGCTGCCAAGGGGCTGTACTGTCAGGAACACTGACCTTGCAACTGGGTTTGTCGTATATGCAGGTGAATGTTTATGAACTATGACCTCTGCTGTAACATTTAGTATATGTTCCTGGTTAGATCTTTGAATATTTGTGAAATCCTTTATGATTTCTTTATTAAATCAAGACCACTTTTGGTTGTTTTTGCTGCTTACCATTTAAAAATTGTATTTTTCCAATTGATAAAAGTGACACACAATTCAAATCAACTGGTAGCGTAGCTAGCATAAAGAAATCTTAGGTGATGACAAAATCAATTTTAGCTGTAATGCAGTTAATTGTTGTGAATGACATTAATATATGTTGGGTTTGACATCCATGGTATAATACTTTAATATTTTTACTTGAATAAAGTGTGAAATCCAAATATAAGCAATAGCCTAAATATAGGCTAATTTTACTAGATGTCAATAGGGAGATTCACGGTTTCCCCCGCGATATTTTCTCCCACATGTTGTCATGACATGTGCGTAGTTAAGATGGATTTCCATTTACCCTCTTTATTTCATTTCTAAGTGTATCACTTGGTCTTACCACTTAAAGAGCTTGTGATTATCAATAAGGTCACTGTATTCTTGCTGTCCTGTTTCAGGCCATGAAACCAAGTCTATGATGAACAACAACGGACCGCGATACAAGCGCAGCAAACTGGAATGCAAGATGAACATTGATGTCCTCTTCTGTGTCTTACTACTGTTCTCCATGTGCCTTATAGGAGCGCTAGGTAAAATGACCCTAAAGCCTAGTAATTAACAAAGCCACAGTGACACTTTATTTGAAGACCTACACAAAGTGATGTAATGTAAAAAATGTAAAATTGTAATATAACAATTATGCTGTTCTCCTGTTCTTTTTGTGTCTCAAATGAGCACTAGGTATAAAGACCCTACATGAATTTCCATAAAATCATGACATTATACAATGCTTATAATAAATTGCTACATTACACTATAGGCACTAAATCATTTTTCTATGCTACATTTACAAGATACTGTAGCATATGAATAAGCATTAAATCAATACATTAAACTGTCTTATTATGCTTTTCCTATTAGCAGACAAATGTATGAAGAGACATTCAGGTCCAGGTCTCTGGTCAATGCCCTGATACTTGTACCTTCATAGGAAGACATAACACTGATAGCTCCCCATCAGTCTTTTGGCTGGCCACCAACTAAAGAAAGGAGAGGGAGGGGAAGGGGGTGGAAAGGGAGAAACTGAAATAGACCTAATTTCTTTCCCTCTGATAGGAGTGTGATTAATTCCCGTCCTTATCTTTCTTTCCTGCTCTCATCTTGGCCTCCTCACCTCCACTTTCTCCTCACCTTTCTCTGCCTCCTCACCTTCCTCTGCCACCTCACACTCCTCAACCTCCTCACCTTCCTCTGCCTCCTCACCCTCCTCACCTTCCTCTGCCTCCTCACCCTCCTCACCTTCCTCTGACACCTCACACTTCTCATCTTCCTCTGCCACCTCACACTCCTTACCCCCTCAAACTTCTCTGCATTCTCTCCCTCCTCACACTCCTCAAACACCTCACACACCTCTGCCTCCTCAGGCTCCTCAACCTTCAGATCCTCCTCTCCCGCCTCAACCTCCTCACCCTTTTCCCTCCTCAAATTCTCCACCCCTCCTTTCAACTCTCCCTTCCCCCCCTCAATCCTCATCTTCCCAACATTACCTCATCCCTTATCTACCATCCCTTATCTCATCTATCATATACCTAACATTTCCTCATCCTTTATCTACCAAACGTTACCTCTCCCTAATATACCTCACCTTATCTCATTCCACATCTTCCTAACGTTACCTCATTCTCATCGACCTAATATTATCTCATCTATCATGTACCTAACATTACCTAATTCCTCATCTACCTAACATTATCTCATCTATCATCTACCTAACGTAACCTCATCCCTCATCTACCTAATGTAACCTCATCCCTCATCTACCTAATGTAACCTCATCCCACAACCTACCTAACGTTACCTCATCCCACAACCTGCCTTACGTTACCTCATCTAGCTAACTTTACCTCATCCCTCTAACTACCTGTAAACTATTTTCTTTCCTTCTTCCGCTCTCCAATCACTTTCTATCCCTCAATTTACATTTGGCTCCCTCTCTCCTTTCCCTGACAGGTCATTACATCTGGCTGGAGTCGTTACCCAGCGTGCCTCTCTTCCTGACTCCAGGGAGCCATGGTCACGTGGATTCTAACCCGCTCTCTGGCTTCTACATGTTCTTCACTCTGATCATCCTTCTGCAAGTAGGAAGTGTGTGTATTGAACTTAAGTGTGCTGCTATGTCATCTCGGACCAACAAACAATCACAACCCTACTCTAATCTCTCCTCCTCCTCGTCACTGAACCCCGCCCCCCAGATCTTGATCCCCATCTCTCTGTATGTGTCAATTGAGCTGGTCAAGATGGGTCAGATCTTCTTCATCACTAACGACGTGGACCTGTATGATGAGAAGACAGACAGCAGAGTCCAGTGTCGAGCCCTGAACATCCCTGAAGACCTGGGCCAGATTCAATACGTTTTCTCTGACAAGACAGGAACGCTCACCGAGAACAAAATGGTGTTTCGACGATGCAGTGTCACGGGGACCGAGTACTCACATAACGACAATGGTAAACATGGCAAATGTAAATGTATGATGTCCTGAGGTTCAAATGGACCCAGTCACCTTTTGAGACAGTAAAGATATGGATTGGGATTGTCAAAGTGTTAGATGTTGTTGAACTATTCCAGCCTAGTTTTGGTATTTGATTGTTTGTACCAAGTAAAACCAACAGCAGTTTATTATTTTTATTCTGTCGTGGTGATATAAATAACCTTCGAGCAATGCCATGGGAGTTGGCCCCAGTTGTTGCACTAATCTGAACTGAGCCAGTGTACAATCTGAACTGAGCCAGTGTACAGTACTGTCAACATTTTCTGGCTCTCCACTTCAGCCATCCGTCTGGCTGTCCTTGGGGGGACAGATGAAACGGAGGAAGATGTCATCTTCCACCAGAGTCCAGTACCTTCGCGGACAGGATGGACCCTGGAGGATGACCAGGAACCCGAAGCGGTACAGCAAAGCCGGGAAGGCCAACAACCTCACAGTGGGGGCGGCCATCACAGGAACAAGGAAACAGGAAGTGCCCAGGGGAAGGCAGCTTTCAGCAGTCCACTGGTGAGATGATTGTTTGATTACAACAATTAAAAAATAAGGAACCTTTGTCCAATGCTAAGTACGTAAAATATCCAAAACCCTTAGTTATGAATGGTAAAATTGTTCAAATAATTCCACCTAAGTGCTTGCGTTATCTTTGGTCGGAACTGTGGTGAGGCGGTACAGTTACTCATCCATCTCAGTGACATCATCCCTCCACCCATCCCATCCACCCAGTCTGCAGATGGTCAGACAGTTTGTTGTGAGCGATGACCGTATCCATCTTGGCTTCTGGCTGGGCCCTGTGTTGTGTGTGTGTGTTGTGTTGTGTTGTGTGTGTGTGTGTGTTTGTCGCGTCATTGTTACACATTATGGTCATGCTGAGCAAAATGAAGCATGCTACTGATATCAGATGAAATCGCCCGGAAACCAGAGCTATGAATTAGTCACGTTGCCTCCCAAATTACACCCTATTCACTATGTCGTGTTCTACTTTTGACCTGCGACCATAGCGCTCTATTCAAAAGCAATGCACTAGATATTAGGGTGCCGTTTGGAATACAAAAATTAATTCCATCAAAATATGTGCCAGCAAAGGTCATCAAATTGTTTGTTATTTTGAAAATGTTGATATATTCAAATTTAGTTTGAACTTTATTTTTGATCATTTGTTTATAGCTGTAATTGATACATTTGCCAGCGCAGTTAACTATGTAGCATCTAGGATTACAGTCGCCAGATACTAGTTAACAGAAAAAATTAGTGATTGTAGTAGTTAAAGCAGAGAAGTACTTTATTTTAACATGAATGCTATTGAAAATGGGTAGGGCATTAAGGCATGCTTTTAAGGTTGCATCCAAAACCTTGAGGCGCAATCTACAAGCCAGTTTTATGGTTTATGGTTTGTAACCCCTAAGCATATTCATCCCCACATACACTATTTCTTCCAAACTTAGATTTTTTTGTGTCAGCAATTAGACATTGATATTATGGGGGCGTCTTCACCCATGTCAATCTACAGTAGCTAGCAAGGTTAACAGTGTTTCTATTTTCACAACAGTATATTTGTAGATAGTAGTAGCTATATAGCGGTTGTGTTTCCATTTTCAGATACAGTATACAAATAGATAGCAGCAGTACAGTATCTAGCCACTGTTAACAGCGTTTCTATTTTCAGATACAGTATTGTAGTAGATAACACTTGTAACTAGCTAGCTGTTACCAGAGTTTCTATTTGTATATACAGTACTGAAATAGATAGCACTAGTACAGTATCTAGCAAGCAGTTAAAAGTTTCTATTTTTGTCTATGGGGAGACAGGTTGGCATGAGTCATTGTTTATCATGGTGAAGCATGCTGAGATCATGCATTGATACCAGCTTCAACAACCCTGTCCCATGGAGACTGTCTGACAGTGTTGTGCTTAATTCCATGTATTGTCCTGTGTTCAGGAAACAGAGGTAGTCCCCGACAGGAAGCTACTTCAGCGTGTTTTGGCTGGTGGTGGGGACTGGGACGGTGGTGGAAGAATAAGCCGCTGCGAGGCAACAGATCTCTACCTGGACTTCTTCCTGGCTCTCACGGTCTGCAACACTGTGGTGGTTTCCACAGCAACCACGGCTCGGGCCCAGAGACCGAGGGTGAGTTAGAATCTTGTGTGTTCACTGTGTTCACTGTGACCCGGACCTGGCAGAGGATGAAGAAATGGAGGAGGAGGAGAACGGAGTGGTTGCTAAGGAGTCAGGAGGGAGATGAGTTGGAGGAAAGGGATGTGAAGAGAAAAATAAGCTGAAAAGAGGAAGAGGGGAGGAGGCGGGGGACGAGGGAAGGAGGAGAAGAAGCAGATGGAGGGAGAAGAGGGGAGGGGGAGGAGAAGGTGATGGTCGGGGGAAAAGCGGAGTTGAAGTATGAGGGTGGAAAAGGGATGAGGGGTGAAGGAAATGGGGGGAAGGGGAAACGGGGGTGGACATGGAGGGGGAAGAGGGGAGGAGTCGTCGAATGGACAGGAGGAGAAGGATAAGGAGTGGGAAGAGGGGAGGAAGAGGAGGAAACTGAGGGGAAAGGAAGAAGGATTTTTTTCAGTTTGGGACATGGAAGTACTATTATGAAGAGAAATCCAATTCATTTAAGCCGAGCCATCAATTAAATGAGTCTCTTAATCTGTCTGCCTCTTAGATTCAACCTGAATTATGCACCTCCTCCATGACGGAAATGATACCAGCCAAAACCTTCTCCTTGTCTCTAGTGGACATCGTTAATTTACCTAATTGCTCTTTGAGGGTCCACATGAATTGTCTTTGTTGCTTTTTACTGAGTTAACCACACGCAGCACGGCATGGGAAGATCCGTCAAGGTCGCCCTCGTTAATTTGATTACCCAGAGTTTGTGATTGGATTGGCGAAGTACTGGAAAGTCTGACAGGCTGTCTCATGAACTCAGGATGGGAGGTCGAAGCATTTCATAATTGGGTGTGCACACCTTTTGATGAAACAAAAGGCAGAACAGAGCTGTTTCTTGAAGTGTTATAATAAAGGATTATCAAACTAGATTTTCAACAATGTTTAATAAAAATATACCCAACTAGTGAAGTGTAACCGTCGTGGTTACTCAGGTTTGTTATACTTTTGTACACTCCGTTATGAAAATAAAGGGCCTCGTTTGTTGCTTTCAGCTCAATTCGTCAAAATCTGCTCAACTATGCAACTGTTGTCATAATTTAGTTTTGAACATTTTTGTTGCTATTGTGTATTGTTTTTATGAACACTCACAGAGGGCATAACATTCTTCCATCTACTCTCCTGCGCATGTCACCAGTTAACTTTTGATTTGATTTCATCCCCCAGGCTAGGGGGCGTCCGAGCCCTTCTCTTTTCCAGAGCCCCGGGGAAGTCCTCCAGACTGCGTTAAAGAAGATGTTTGTGTTCTCCAGGCTATGCCTCACCCTCAGCTCCTGGCAGCCAATGACTGAGGATCTGGACACCGACCACACCCCTGGGTGTCACCACAGCACCGCTGGTGAACAGACCAGCCAAAGCAGCACCCAGGGTGGGTAGTTTGAGTGGAGTGTCCCAAAGAGCATCCTATTCCCTAGTGCACTACTTTCAGTCAGAGCAGTTTATGGACTGAGCTGGAATTTTGGGACACAAACAGTGAATCAGAATTGTTTTGCTAGATTCTCAGAACCAGCGGAGAAAAAAACAGTCAGTGCAGGTTGATATAGTGCCGCAACACTAGCACTGATCCAAACCAGCCATACCGACAAATGCAAAAGCATTTTGAAAGGCTTGTTTAGTGTATTCTAACAACCTCTGTGTTGCATTGCAATCAGGATGCCAGAGAACCATCTGTCAAAGTAGATCTAACCCTACACTTCTGTATTTGTCTCTGTCTGTTTATCACTCTGCTTATCACTCTCTGTCTGTCTCTCTGTTTTTTTTTGTTCATCTCCACCTGTCTGTCTCTGCCTCTCTGTCCCTCGTTCTGTTCAATTGGTACCCAGTTGAGGGCACCAGTCTTGCAGCGGAAGTCGATATTTCTGCACAGCGATGCTACGTGGCAGAGAGCCCTGATGAGGTGGCCCTGGTGCACGCTGCCAAGGTGTACGGCTTCACGCTAATTGCTCGTAACCCATATAGCGTTACAGTAAGGTTGCCGCACGGAGTGGAGCTGAACTATCAGGTGCTGGACACCTTAAACTTTGACCCCCACAGGAAGAGGATGTCAGTGGTGTTGCGTCATCCAATCAGCAGAGAGATAGTGATGTATACTAAAGGGGCAGATTATACCGTTATGGAACTTCTGGACTTCGAAATGAGGTAGGCTTATACCAACTCTGCCATACTGTTACATTGTAAACTTAATTTGAATGAGACAAGTGCTTACAAAATGAACTGCAGTAGGATTGGTTTAGTAAATTAATCTGGGCCTATTTGGACACAGCGTTTCCTTGTCAGGTCATTTGATTATGATCAAATAACATAATCATATAGCAATATATTCCATTTAGCAGGTCCTTTCATCCAAGGTAACTTGCAGTCACGTACATACATTTTGTGTATTGGTGGCCCCAGAAAAAACACATAAATCTTAGTTATGTGTACCATTCATTATCGAGTCACAATGGACCACATTACTGTTTTAGAACAGGTATTGCCGGGAAATATTATAGTCGTCATGACCTGAAGTCTTTGTTTTCTTTTCACGAGAAACAGCCAGAAGAACATAGCTGCTAGCACTCAAAGACACCTGAACTGGTACGCCAAGGAAGGACTGCGCACCCTGTGTTTTGCCAAGAAAGTAAGCTCGGACATCCAGGAAGTCTTAGAGAACTGGATGTCTAAGTTGTCAATATTTGATTAGAAGAACACTGACAAGTTAAAATATTTAAAAATGGCTGATTGTATTTGTCTGCTGCTTAACCAATCTGTAATGCTACGTGCACACTGTTCGCTCGCTCAATTTGCAAATCGCTCAATCTCTGGCGAGCAGTCACTGAGCCAAACCTAGCATGCACACTGCCCGGTCGGGCAGGTCGTATCTTCCTAATCTATGCCAGCGACAACCAGTCAACTAGCAGAGGGGAAACATCCGTCTCCCCCATTGACGTGACTCCACTACTAAAAACGTATTCCGACGATGCCAAGTCAATGATTTGTCAAGTTAAATAGCAACTTACTTCGTTTTACGTTATGCATGTATATCACTCACCCGTGATCCCAACGATCTCTGAAATCGTAGATGCATCAATTTTTTAGAATTATATCTGCATGAAGCCAGAGAAGCATCATTAGTCATGGGGAAACCGGACACCGCAATTATATGTTTCTCTCTTGTCAATGTTTTTTAGCTAACGAGTGAGTTTTTAGCTAGCGAGTACAAAAGAGAAGGGACTTCAAGATGAGAACATTTGCTCTGCCGTTGGTAGTCGCCGACCTCCGTCACTGCCCGCTCGCTGGAAAATTTCTCAACTCCCAACTGTCGCTGGGAGATTTTGTCTCTGAGAGTAGCTCCACCCGCTGTCGCTGTGATTCGCTGGCTCTCGTTGGAAATGAATGAGAAAGTACCTCTTTGTAGCTCTAGCGAGCAGTGTGCCCGCACCTTAAGTCTTGGGTTTCAATGTCAGTCAATGTCCATTTTCCCTCTCCCCTCATTGCTCTCTCAAAATCCCAATTCACATCCCTCTCTCATTCATCATCCTTCTCTTCATCCCTCTCTTCTGCTTCAGGTGCCTAGTGAGAGGGCCCATGAAGATGATTTTGCAGTATTCGTTTAGATGATTAATTAAATAGGATGGTTCTAACACACGTTCCTGTTGGGATGATTAGAGGTTGCCTGTAGTCCCCAACAGAAACCTTTCACATCATTATCAGCTTTTGACCGAAACAAGGAATTGTGGAAGTCAGACAATGCCTGTTTGTCATCCCTGACCAACTCTCTTGTCCGTGCATGCTTGAATGCATGTTCTAGGTGCTGACCGAGAGTGCATACGAGGACTGGTCCCTGTTACGACGGGAAGCCTTGGCCGCCATTGACAACCGAGAGGAGCTCCTTATGGAGACAGCTGTAAACCTGGAGAAACAGCTCACTCTGCTGGGTGGGTAGGGGCCTTTGTCTCTCTGACATCCTGTCTGACTGTCTGACTATCTGCCTGCTTACGCGTGTGTGAGTAGACATCCTATATGTACACACTGTCAGAGGTGTAAAAAGTGCAAAGTAAAACTACTCGGCTGGGTTCGGCGACGTTCACCACTTAAGGGAAATTTGTAATTAAGACCTAAATTACCAGGTAAGGGAGTTCATAATTTACCAGTGGGTAATATAATAAAAAGGAAGAGGGAAAAATTATCAATAGGTCACTGGTTAGTTAAGAACTACTTTTACCTGGTAATTTAAGTCTTAATCAGGAACTTCCCAAAACTGGTGAATACAACCAAGTACTTTTACTTTGTACTTTTACATGTCTGCACACTGGTCCTGAATCTGCTGGGACGTTGTTTAACCCAGGGGCGACAGGTATAGAGGACCGTCTTCAGGAATGTGTTCCTGACACTGTCATGGCCCTGAGAGAGGCAGGAGTCCGGGTGTGGGTTCTGACTGGGGACAAGGCGGAGACGGCCATCAATATCGCTCATGCCTGCAGGCTCCTGGACCAGGGAGATCTGGTTATTCACATGAACACCGATGACAAGGTATGGACAGATGATGTACACACACACACACACACACACAAACACACATCCATACACACCACACATACAAACAGTAGATATATAAACACACACACATACTCACACACACATACTGCTTAGGAATAATAGACAGTCATAGATTTGTTTACTGATCGATTGACCAATGCACTTATTGACTGACTCCCATTCAATACGCACATTGTCCATCTTCACAAACGGGTTAATTGGACTTTCCTTCACACTCAATATTAAACTTACTGGTAGCAACTTCTTTATAAGTCAACTTTATGTAAATGCCCTCTCTACCTTAGCTCTCTTCTTAACATCTGCTGTTCTAATAGTAACCCGCGCTCCAGAATATCCATCACTCTGGTTACTCAAAAAGCCTTTTCTTCCTTTGATTGATACTCATTTCAGTTAGGTGCAGCCAATGACTGGAATTAGTTGCAAATCTCCTATTCCTATCTCTGTCTCTGTATTTATTTCATTTAAGGCTGATAATGTTTATTTTCGTCTATTTGTATTTCTACATATTTTTTCTGTGTTACATTATTTATGTCGCTTTGTGTACTCTCTTGTCTTGCCTTTGGCCAGGTCATCCTCGAAAATGAGGATTGACCAACCTGATTAAATAGCGCTTAAAAAATAAATAAATGACAATGTCACAGACACATTTACAAATTAAATAACATTTACATAAATCATAAAGCTCTGACATCAATAAAGCCCCAAACTTCAGCATATTATTGAACCAAGCTTTACATGTATTTAACAGGACAAGCTCCTGTCATTTCAGTACCCCTTTAAGCTTTTGCCAAGCAGAAGAGGCAGTGAACTGAACAGCTATTCCCCAATCTCTGAATGGGCTGTTGGAACATTTGATTGATTGATTTATATGGATTTGTGTAGCAGATCATGTCACTGGGGATTTCAATCCACTCAAAGGAAATTCCTGGGAAATAACTTGGTCTATTACCAGTGCTTGACTTGGGTCGGAACAGTCTGGAACGGCATTCCTGTACTTTTAATTTTAGGTAAACAGTGTTCTGGTTCCTTTTTTAGGCCTTATTAACACAGAATTTTTTAGGCCTTATTAACACTGATTTGTCAGTTCCTGCACTTTTTTCCTCCAGAAATGAAGGTGCATCTTGAGGAAATCATACACCTTTGCATGTCTCAATAAACTGTCAATATTCAACCTTGGGATGACAATACAACAGTACACATGAAAAGAACTAACATTATTCTAACAATTGGTCAAAGCCGCTACTAAGCCAAATCTCCTGTTTGTAGAGTTATGCTCAAAGGTTTGCAAACCCTTGGAGAATTGGTAATACAGTGGATATAAAAAGTCTACACACCCCTGTTAAAATGCCAGGTTTTTGTGATGTAAATGAATGAAATAAAGATAAATCATGTCAGAACTTTTTCCACCTTTAATGTGACCTATAACGTGAACAATTCAATTGAAAAACAAACTGAAATCTTTGAGGGGGAAAAATAAAAATAAAAACCTCACAATAACCTGGTTGCATAAGTGTGCACACCCTTAAACTAATACTTTGTTGAAGCACCTTTTGATTTTATTACAGCACTCAGTCTTTTTGGGTAGGAGTCCATTAGCATGGCACATCTCTCATTAGCGAGGACATCTCCTGTGCACAGCCCTCTTCAGATCACCCCACAGATGTTCAATTGGATTCAGGTCTGGGCTCTGGCTGGGCCATTCCAAAATGTTAATCTTCTTCTGGTGAAGCCATGCTTTTGTGGATTTGGATGTGTGCTTTGGGTTGTTGTTGTGCTGAAAGGTGAACTTCCTCTTCATCTTCAACTTTCTAACGGACGCCTGAAGGTTTTGTGCCAAAATTGCCTGGTATTTGGAACTGTTCATAATTCCCTCCACTCTGACTAAGGCCCCGGTTCCCGCTGAAGAAAAACAGCCCCAAAGCATGATGCTGCCACCACCATGCTTCACTGTGGGTATGGTGTTCTTTGGGTGATGTGCAGTGTTGTTTTTGCGCCAAACATACCTTTTGGAATTATGGCCAAAAAGACCATATGGCCATCAGACCATAACACATTTTCCCATGTGCTTTTGGGGGACTTGATGTTTGGTTTTGCAAACTTCAACTGGGCTTGGATGTTTTTCTTTGTAAGAAAAGGCTTCCGTCTTGCCACCCTACCCCATAACCCATTCATATGAAGAATGCAGGAGATTGTTGTCACATGTAGCACACAGCAAGTACTTGCCAGAAATTCCTGCAGTTCCTTTAATGTTGTTGTAGGCCTCTTGGAAGCCTCCTTGACCAGTTTTCTTCTCGTCTTTTCATCAATTTTGGAGGGACATCTAGTTCTTGGTAATGTCTCTGTTGTGCCATATTTTCTCTACTTGATGATGACTGTCTTCACTCTGTTCCATGGTATATCTAATGCTTTGGAAATTCTTTTGTACCCTTCTACTGACTGATATCTTTCAACAATGAGATCCCTCTGATGTTTTGGAAGCTCTCAGCGGATCATGGCTTTTGCTCTGAGATGCAACTTAGAAAATGTCAGGAAAATCCTACTAGAACAGCTGAACTTTATTTGTGATTAATCAGAGTCACTTTAAATGATGGCAGGTGTGTAATGACTTCTATTTAACATGAGTTTAAATGTGATTGGTTAATTCTGAACACAGCCACATCCCCAGTTATAAGAGGGTGTGCACACTTATGCAACCAGGTTATTGTAAGGTTTTGATTTTTCATTTTTCCCCCTCGAAGATTTCAGTTTGTTTTTCAATTGAATTGTTCACATTTTAGGTCACATTAAAAGTGGAAAAAGTTCTGACATGATTTATCTTTGTCTCATTCTTTTACATCACAAAAACCTGGCATTTTATCAGAGGTGTGTAGACTTTTTATATCCACTGTATATGTACCATTTGTAAAGAAAACATGAGTGAGCAGGCAAAACACATGTCTTTTATTTCTTATGGGATTCACATTCAACTGTAGGTCATAACAGAGTGGCACAATCATAAAACAAAACATGGCAACAAAGAAAAAAATGAACTGACCCCTGTTCAAAAGTCTGCATACACTTAGTTCTTAATACTGTGTATTGCCCCCTTTAGCATCAAGGACAGAATGCAGTCTTTTGTAATAGTTGTCTATGAGGCCCTGAATTCTTGCAGGGGGTATAGCTGCCCATTTCTCTTGGCAAAATGCCTCCAGGTCATGCAAAGTCTTTGGTCTTTCGTCTTGTATGAATCGCACGTTTGATGAACCGCACATTTGAGATCTCCCCAGAGTGGCTTAATGATGTTAAGGTCAGGAGACTGTGATGGCCACACCTTTTTCTCCTGTAACCACTGGAGGATTAACTTGGCCTTGTGCTTAGGGTCAGTGTCGTGCTGAAAAATCCAAGAGCGTCCCATGCGCAGCTTTCGTGCGGAAAAATGCAAGTTGTCTGCCAGTATTTTCTGATAACATGCTGCATTCATCTTGCCATCAATGGTCATAAGATTCCCCGTGCCTTTAGAGCTCACACCCCCCCCCCCCAAAACATCAGTGAGCCACCACCATGCTTCACAATGGGGATGGTATTGTGTTCACTATAGGCCTTGTTGACCCCTCTCCAAACATAGCGTTTATGGTTGTGACCATTAAGCTCTATTTTGGTCTTGTCACTCCAAATTACAGTGTGCCAGAAGCTGTGAGGCGTGTCAAGGTGTTGTCGGGTATTGTAACCAGGCTTTTTTGTGGCCCAGGCGTAGTAAAGTCTTCTTTCTGGCAACTCGACCATGCAGCTCATTTTTGTTCAAGTATCATCATATTGTCCTCCTTGAAACAATGACACCGTCATTTTACAGAGCAGCCTGTATTTCTCCTGAGGTAACCTGTGGGTTTTTCTTTATATCCCGAACAATTCTTCTGGCAGTTTTGGCTGAAATCTTTCTTGGTCTACCTGACCTTGGCTGGGTATCAAGAGATCCCCGAACTTTCCACTTCTTAGTAAGTGATTGAACAGTACTGACTGGCATTTGCAAGGCTTTGGATATCTTTTTATATCCTTTTCCATCTTTGTAAAGTTTCATTACCTTGTTATGCAGGTCTTTTGACAGTTCTTTTCTGCTCCCCATGGCTCAGTAACTAGCCTGCTCAGTGCATCCACGTGAGAGCTAACAAACTCATTGACTATTTATACACAGACACTAACTGCAATTTAAAAAGCCACAGGTGTGGGAAATTCAACTTTAATTGCCATTTTCACCTGTGTGTGTCACCTTGTGTGTCTGTAACAAGGCCAAACATTCAAGGGTATGTAAACTTTTGATCAGGGCCATTTGGGTGATTTCTGTTATCACTATGATTTTAAAAAGGCGCCAAACAACTATGTGATAATAAATGGCTTCATATGATCACTATCCTTAAATAAAAGACAGTTTTTTTTGCTATATCAGTCATATTTTCAAAATAAATGCCAAAATTTCACAATTTCTGCCAGGTTATGCCAACTTTTGAGCACAACTGTAGTTCCTGCAGAAAGCAAAAACCCCTCAACTAACTGAAGGTATAAATATGAAGCTATTGAGTCCTCCATTCCACAGCATTCTGCTGGCCAGACTGAACTACAGCATTCCCCAGTGGGAAGGTTTCAGGTGGATGTATTGTATTGACTTTATTTGTAATCATTTCACGTAGACGTCTCTCCTCTTCTCTCCTACGAAATCTGAGCTGCACCCCCACCTCCCCCTTCTCTCCACCCTTCTCTTTCTCTCCTACTCTCACCGTAGCTCTAATTTAAGTGGTAAAAGCTTTTAAACCACATTTACATTTCAGCAAAAGGTCAAATCTTCACATTACCATCTCCGAGACGGAGTCAGAAATAAGATGTTGGACGTTACCTTCTCGCCGGTCATTAAAGATCTTATGGCACTCAGAGAAAGGAGGAAGTGGAGCCTCTCAAAAGATCCTGGCTGTCTAATCATCCCTCTGCTTCAAATAGACTGAGCTGAAATTACTCATCAACACTCAACCAAGTGTGTGCGTGCAGGGTGTCGTTCTGGCTTCACATGGGCTGTCATGCCACTCACAGGTGGGGCAACATGATGATTGATGGTAGGACTTACTCCCCAGAACAATATTAAAGCTATTTACAGATCTAATCAACAGTGAAATAATCCATGGCTTGATCATTGTTATGCTGTCCGGGACTCATAGGAAATAAACATCCCTTTCGGATGACTGGGGAATAGCCTATGTCTGTTAATGAATGAACACAAACCACATTCATACAATGTAATACCCTGACTAATCAAGATCTAGACACAGTCCCAGTCCTCATATACCTTCGCATCCTGCTGTAGATCATCTAGTTTAGTGGGCGGACGATTGAACAAAGACAGGGCTGTAACACATCTTTATTTCGTCTCCGGTCTTTCAAAGCCGTAAACTTTGGAGATAATTATGTTTTAGTTATTTAGCAAGTGCTCTGATCCAAAACGTCTTACATTTAGTACCTTCATCTTACAATAGCAAGGTGGGACAACCCAACAACCCAGAGTGTATCCAAAATGGCAGCTTATCCTCTGTATAGTCAAGCTCAGTATAGAAGTAATGATTCTCCTAGTTGAGCTCAAACAGACCAGACCAGAATAACCATTTTTGTTTTAAGGTGAACCCTGTTGGGTTCCAAGTAGAATCCACAGTGAAAAGGGGTTCTACCTGGAAACAAGAAGGGTTCTTCAAAAGAGTTCTGCTGCGGAGACAGCTGAAAAACATTTTGGGTTGTAGATGAAACCTTCTAAGAGTGGGTATGATGCATTCCAGGCTGTGTGCAAATCCACTCTGGACAGATCCCTGGAGGAGGTGAGATGGCATGGAAGTCCAGTTGTCCGCGGAGATACCGGTGGTCCAGGGGATCCTGGCCTTTCCATCGGGCTGGTGATCGATGGCCGTACGCTGGACATGGCTCTGCAGTCAGACCTGGTGGAGCGGTTCTTGGAGTTGGCTCAGCTCTGTCGCTCTGTACTCTGTTGCAGGGTGACGCCACTGCAGAAGAGCACCGTGGTTAAGGTGGTCAGGGAAAGGCTGAAGGTCATGACCCTAGCTATAGGTAAGACATCACCAGGAAGGATCCATGACAAAAATGTAATTTCTTTGTAAACAAAAAGAGTTCTGTGAAATGCTCTCCTTGAGTGATTTACGAAAATGCTCACCAGACAAAGTATTTTCATTAGTATCTGTAAGTTGAAAATAAATCCTGTAGGCCTGTAGCTGATCATTTCCATATGTTCCCGCTTGATGACATCAGGAGACGGTGTGAATGACGTGAATATGATCCAAGCAGCTGACGTTGGCATCGGGATTTCCGGACAGGAAGGCATGCAGGTCTGTCTTAGCCTGGTTCGGGCTGTCTTGTCAGATCCACGTCTAGCTCTTATCAGTTGTAAATCATTTATATTTATATTATTTTAAATGTCTGTCATATTGACTTTTTGACTCTTCTCAAGTCTGTTATGTCTACATGTAAAAGATCAGTTAAATATTTAAATGTTACTTTATTTTTATTTGCCCATAATGTTCATAACATGTTGAAGGGTCTTGGTGCCTCTATGTTCTACATTCAGGCTGTCATGGCCAGTGACTTCTCCATATCATGCTTTAAACACATGAAGAAGCTTCTCCTGGTCCATGGTCACTGGTGTAACAGCAGACTGGCTAACATGGCAATTTACTTCTTCTACAAGAACGTGGTGCGTAGTTCCTACTTGTTTCACCAATCACCAATGTATAACACATTTTAATAATTTAGCAGTCTTATCCAGAGCATCTTACAGGAGCAAATAGGGTTAAGGGCCTTGCTCATGGGCATAATGGCAGACTAAAAACACTGAGCTTCCACCAAAGTTCATTGTAATTTTTGTATTTATAAAATAACTCTAGAATTTCTCTCCACCTCTACAGCGTGTCTAACTCTTTGCCTAGCTGTTTTGGTGATATCTCTATGACGCTAAATCCATGACCCCATCTTAAACTCTGACCCTAGACATGACTCCTAACAATGATTCGGTGTTCTGTCCCCAGACCTACGTGAACCTGTTGTTCTGGTACCAGTTCTTCTGTGGCTTCTCAGGCACGTCCATGATCGACATCTGGCTTTTAATCTTTTTCAACCTCTTCTTCACATCCACCCCTCCCATCATGTTTGGAGTGATGGATAGGGATGTTCCAGCAAAAACGTTGCTGGGCCTCCCAGAGCTCTACAGGACTGGAGAGGTATACGGCTCAGCCCTGTTTCTATCTCAGAAGAATTTTGTCTGTTAATAGATTTGTATTGTTTCTGTTGCATATTTCTTTTAGATTTTCATATGTCTACTTGTAATGTGATCGTTTTCAGGGATATAATCATTTCACATTTTGGATCGCAATGCTAGATGCCTTCTATCAAAGTCTGGTGTGCTTCTTTATTCCATACTTGGTAAGAATGGGTCAGACGGTACACGACCAGATTTTTAAATTGTGTCAATGGATGTGAATAACCAGTTTGGAGTCAGTTCTATTTCAATTCGAGTTAATTCAGAAAACCTAAGTGTTCCTCACTGAAAATATTTGGAATTGGAACCAACCCTTCTGAACCATATAGCTTCTTAAATAAAATGATAACTGTTCTGTTGTCTTGGTTCAGACTTACCAGGGTACAGACATAGACATCTACATGTTTGGAACTTCAATGAACACTGTGTCTTTATTCAACATCCTGCTCCATCTGGCCATAGAGATCAAGAGCTGGGTAATGATTGTCCATTTTACCATGACATTTAGCTAGTCATTCAGTATATTTTCCATTAAGTTAGCAAGGTGAGAGAACAACATCAGTCATATTCAGTTACACTTGCCCTAAACAAAGCATCCACCAGTAAAAAAGGTTATGCTGAAATGATTTTCCTGATTTCAAGAAAAGCCCCACACGTATTATGAGAAACTACATTTAGCTGCGGATGGTACATTTGCAGCAATTTGTCAACAATAAGTCAGATCTCTTTCCAGAGAGCACAAGCTCTAATCATGACTCAAAACACTTTCCAATAAAATGCCTTCCACTTTTGCGTTTCCTCTCGAACCATTCATAACTGTCGAAACTAATTCACAAACATTTATTCGAATCCATTTGTTGACCCCATGTTATTGTCTATGCATTAACCTGGCCGTTTGTGTATTCAGTGACGTTTTCATCCCGTTACTGTGGTCTGTTTATTGTCTGTGTGTTACTGCGCTTCAGACGTTGGTCCACTGGGTTACCATGCTTGGCAGCGTGGCTCTCTACTTCACCGTGACTCTGGTCTACAGCGCTGCATGCATCAGCTGCAACCCCTCGTCAGACCCCTACTGGACCACACAGCAACAGATGTCTGAGCCCATCTTCTACCTAGTCTGTGTCATCGCCACGGTAGTCGCCCTGTTGCCTAGGTAGCAGTCAATCAGAATGTATTACTTTAAGGGGAGTTGCCAAAGTTTCAAACTTGTGGTCACTGGCCAGGCAACTGGATAGGGGCGGGTTCCCAAGAAGCATCGTTCAGATTAAGGTGATTGTTAAAACCGCTGAATTTAGGGAGGGAGAATCTCCGTGAGATTGAATTAAATGCTAATCATATTAAAGGAATTTGTCATAAAATAAGGTCATAAAGGCCACTGAGCACTTAATAACAGTAATTTAGCACCAGGCTTAATTTCATTAGTTCTAATCAAATATGGATGTGTCTAAATGTTTGTGAGTCAGTCGGTACAGATGCTATGAAGATCAGTGGTGTGTTGGGGCTCAGTCAGCCTCTCTGAGTGTATACCCCTACACAAGTTTCATATGCACAGTGCATGACACACACACACATCTCAGAAGCTAACTCAGAATAAGCTTCATATTCACAGTGCTCACAACGCTCTGATTTACATCAAAGGGGCGCATATTTTCTACTGGCCTACTTTTCTTCAGCCAGCACCCCCAACCCACCATCACCACACACTGTTTCTCTCTCTCTATTTCACTCACTGTCTCTTCGTCTCTTTCTCTCTCCCCCAGGTTCACATACCGTGTGCTGAGCAACACGCTGGCCCCCTCCCCCCTCATACGGGCGAGGCATCTGGAGCGGCTGGAGCCCTCCGTCCGGGAACAGTGGATCAAGGAGTGGAGGGGGTTCAGAGGAGGGGGCACAGGGAGGGTGGAGTTACCAGAAACAGACCCAGGAACAGGAGCCTTCTCTGGGCCACTAGTCACCCCCACCCTCTCCATCACCAGCAATCACCTTGGAACCCCAACTCGGAGTGTAATCCAGCACCACCACAATGTTGAATTGTGACACATCACAGGATATTCCATCATGATGAATATTGTTACCAGGAGCTCTTTGAACCCATTCCTGTCTTGAAAACCTGGGGGATGGATGTACACGCATATACACAAACACACAAAAAGACATACAGTCTCACACCCAAAAGAACAGCATAGAATTAATTAGATTTATTACAATGACAATTTGGCAAATATGAGCCTGAATATACTCGTGAACATACTTTTCTACTGGATCTCTCTGGATATGTGCTCCGGTGTGCAATAAAGATGATGAATGAAATGGACATCCAAAAAGCAATATTTTCCAAACGATGCAAAACCTCACCTCTTCTCTCTATCTTCTCATATCATGTTGTTTCAAGTTGATGTTATAGGGAGTAGAATACAGGCACAGGATCACCGTTTTCCTTTCTCTACTTCCCCTGGTAAGATGTCCAAGTAGCAAACACATAACCCTTTTAGTCGAGTGATGGCTTTGCACAACGGTAACCCAATCAGTCTGGTCCGCCTCCACCCCACCCACCTGATCTCTATCCCCCTCTCCAAAACAAACCACCTCCAATTTTCCAGAAGAAAGCACACAGCATGTTTTATTTAAAACATTCCTCTACCTCACCTGGACTTTCTCCCAAACGGTTCCCTATTCCCTGCATACTTCATTACTTTTGACCAGAGACTATTACCTAAAGGTTCACTACTTTGACCCGAGACTATTATTTTACAGTTCAATCATTTTGACCAGACACTATTACCTTACAGTCCACTACTTTTGACTGGAGACTATTACCTTACAGTCCACTACTTTTGACTGGAGACTATTACCTTACAGTTCAATCATTTTGACCAGAGACTATTACCTTGCAGTTCAATCATCTTGACCAGTGACTATTACCTTACAGTTCAATCATTTTGACCTGTGACTATTACCTTACTGTCCACTACTTTTGACCAGAGACTATTACTTTACAGTTCAATATTTCTGACCAATATATTACTTTACAGTCCACTACTTTTGACCAGCAAATATTACCTTACAGTCCACTTCTTTTGACCAAACACGATTACCATACAGTCCACTGCTTTTGACCAAAGTATATTTCCTTAAGGTTCAAACATTTTTGACCACAGCTCCGGTCTAAAGTAGTGCACTCTATAGGGAATAGGTGGTAATTTAGGTCACAGACCTAGACACCTGAGAGTAATTTTCTCTATGGATGGATGGTCCAATTAGAGCCATCACATCTCTTGGCCTCACAGTGCTTTAACTCATCTGCTTCTCGGTTCAACTCCTAAACCACTCATTATTGTGAAGTTGCTACCTCGCAGATGATGCATTGTGTGACCGCGTCCCAAAAGGCATCCTATGAATACGGACCCAGGTCAAAAGCAGTGCACTTACTGCACTTCGTAGTGAACAGAGTGCCATTTAAGTCACAGCGCTGTGTTTAGGATTCTAACATTTAGAGAGGTTATGTGTGAAGGCATCAGGATAAAAACACAAAATGGAGATAGTTGTAAAAAGGCTGGGCCTTAGGCTGGTATTTCAAGATCTTCTTGTTGAAGTTGTCTATGAATTGTTCAGTGTCAATAAATATAACTGATTAATTTAACAGCTGTGGAAGACATTCCTATAATATTATGACAGACAAATAGATAGGTCTCCCTTTGAGAATTGTAAATTAGATGGTAACACCTGTTTATTGCTTTAATGAAATGAAGATTATCATGGAAAATAACAAATCAGTGATCAAGATCACGTTCAGCTGAAGTTTTCTCCATGGGTTACTGTTGAGAAGGCCTAGCTGTAATTCCACTGGGAAAATGTATTATACTGCCTGTTTATACAATCACCCACGAGGCAGGGTCTATATAACACAGAAAAAATCAGTAAAATCACGCAGCCGACCAAATTACCAGAGAATTACTTCTGTGTTTCAAATATTAATGTTTATACAACATCCTGGCCTGCTCTACTGCTTCCTGCTTAGAGTTTTTCTGCTCTCTTGTGGCTGGTGTAGGAACAGTAATAAGGTCATCTTATGGACACATTCTTTGATATAGCTGATAAGGTCTCAATTTGAGTTTTTACTCACTAGCTCTTTTTCCATTTGTCAAGTTAACTCACAGACTGGTCTTGGGTTCTGAATTAAAAGAACTACAACTACCACAAGGGCAACCCCCTCGACTAGTATACCTTTACTTTTCAGTATTAGAAGTGCATGGGCTCGGATTAATATTGTAAATAAAGACACTGGAATAACACGTCTACGGCGTGTTTGAAGGAATCCAAGCTGAATCATAAATTCACTAACGGTGATGTGTGTGGATGCTGGTGAAAGGGTCAGATATCTGCCAGTGCTTATGCGACTACTGCGTTGGCCAAGGTGAGATAAAGGTCAAATGCTTAGCTAAAGTATCTTTTTAAAATAAAAAACACAAATATTTCAGACACTTGTCAGAGTGTAGGAAGTATAACAGATCATACAGTAAATGAAAATGTTTATTATTTAACATGTTTTCACATGACAATTTTTCAAAGTAATTAAAAAAATGTTTTTATTGTATGGTTTTGCCAGCGCATCCCAGACCTTTACATTTTTCCACATCTCCCAAACAAACATCAAATTAATTAACTTGCGTTTGTCATTTCACAAATAACTGCATGGCCAACTTCAGTATCTTCCTATAGCACACCTCAACCTTGGACACCAATACCAACCTGTTTCCTTTCTTCTTAAAAATAAAAAAACCATGTTGCAAAAAAGCAAGCGTGTCATTTGGGAAATCAGTCAGAATGTTTAACACACCTAAATATTAGACATTAAAATGTCTCCCCTTTCAAACAGAGAAATTAATTTGATTTCTGTCTTTTACATACAAATATTATGACAATATTCAATATTGTCATAATACAATATTCTGTGCTACAAAATAATAATCTACACGACATCCACGATAAAAGTACAAAAAAGCAGACTTATGTAAATGTGGTATCAGAGCAAAATATTGCCCAACAAACATTAGATTTTAGCCTTGTAAATCATTATTAGAGGGGCTGGTCTCGCTGACATGAAGTTTATAAATCAGAAGATGGGACTAAATGACACACGTACTACACTGACATAAAAACACTGACCAGGATTCCTCAGTACAAGACAGCAGTATACATCAGCAGGCAGTAGTCCATTCATACAACAACCTCCTTTGGAGTTACTTTTAGTGTGTAGTAACACTACAGTGTGTGTTATGGTCACATACCAGGGTCTTAACAGTACAGTTGACCTGCTGACACAGGATATGGCATGCTGCCTCAGTCGACTCCGTACAGCTGTCCACATTCAGGAAGGAGGAGCGGAGAAAGGGGAAGACACAGTAGAGGTAGGAAGAATAAAAGGCCCTTTGCAGGTCATTGTTGACCTTCCCTATCGCAACCTAGCCAATGAAAAAGTCCCAAAGTGCAATAAATACAATTTAAGCCTAGGTCTGACACACACAGCCTTATGGCCTCAGTAAGGGTGTTAAGTGGGCTGCATTAGCTCCAAGGAGTGATGCGTCATGGTGGTTACTGTAGACTGACGGTTGGAATTAAGGTCACACATTGTTTACGACAGAGAGCCATCGGGAGAAGTGTGGGCAAGCAGGGCAGGGAGTAAAACAGGTGGGCAGAGAAAGTTCTGGATATAAACGGGGTTGGGGTGTAGTAGTGGAAGAAGGTGATCTAAGATTAGTTCAAGGCTTTTCACCCAGATGTTTAACATTCAAATTTAAGATTGGTTACAACCTCATAAGCTGATCCTAGATAATCCAAGATCCTGTACCAAGATCCTAGTGAAAAGAACTACTACCACTAGAAATATTGTGCTGTTTCCAAATAGCACCCTATTCCCTACATCCTGTTCTACTTTTAAAGCTAGACCTTCACCTCAAAGCTGACAGCTGCAGGTGTTTTGAGTGCCTCTTGATGTTCTGCTGTATGAGGTCTGGGTGAGTCGATGCGTCTCCAGTGGTCCGGGAAGTGGAAGACCTCGTTCCAGCGCCGGTAGATGGATGAGGCCTGGACCTGCTGTAACAGCGAGAGGTTCCAGAATCCCTGCAAGACCACGAGGTGGGGGAGGTTGTCCCAGTCCTGGTTACCCCATTTATCAGCTGACCTCTGTGGGTTTGGCAACATGTCCCAGTCTGCCACAGACATGAGTGTGTGCTAGGTGAGATGGGTCCTGGGACAAGCTGTCCTGTTCAGACTGGTGTGAGTGGGGTATATATCCCCAGTCCTCCGCAGATGGGTCTTGGGTTGTGCTCAAGTCCTCCTCCGTCCATTGTGGGTATGCTGGGCGAGGGGCACCTTGAAGCTCCTCTTTCCAAGCCTCCAGAGAGGCCAGTTCTCTATAGTCAGTTGATTAAATATTTGTAATATACTGTAAGTGTAGGTTAGTTGTTTATTTGCATACTTATGACAACAGTGCTGAACCACATAGTAGGCTACAGGCAGTCTTTCTTACACAGTAATGTGACAGTTTCAGTCTAGTGCGATAGTAACACAAAATGGTGGGGAAGGTGTCTGTTTAGAACCTGAATAAACCATGTCTGTCAACTCTGTCAGTGGACTTTCTTGTTTGTTTTATGGAGCAATAATGTAATAATTTAGGGTATATAAGTCCTGAATTATAAGCCTGCCCTGCCTAAACACAGCATAGCTCAAAATAGCAAGAAACAATGGTAAACTTGCTCATTTTCAATTAAAGTCACCTTTAGATATCTCTTAAATACGTATTTGAAGTTACCTTCAAATACGTCTCCAAGTAATCATCTCTGAACCATCTTTTATAGTGGACTGACCTTGGAGTAGATCGGTGTGGGATTGTCATGGATAATTTATTGGGCAGTTAGTGACTCCCGTAGCAAAGCCGCCGTCTTCCTGGCACCACAGGTTGCTATATTGTAGACCACGCGAACCTGCAGGGATCAGCTCGTGAACATGTAGCAGGAGAAAACACGTCTGTTTTATTCCATTGTGTGGCGGGCTAATGAAATTACATCCCCAGTTCAAAGTGACGGTACATACATAGCCCCCAGGAGTAGCCCAGCAGTGCACATTGCACTCCAAATCTAGGTCAGTGTGTCAAAATTGCTGAGAGTTGTGGTACAGATAAAATAAGTTACCAATGTATTTTGCTGTGGCGTGTCATGGGTCCATGTGAAAAGAAATTCCTTTAAGTCCATGCAGGGTCATAGCTAACACAGGGAAAGGTAGGTATGATTCCATGGGGTCCATGGCTTGGTAGGGCCCACTGATCGTAATAATCTCAATGACATCTATAAGTGAGGGGGCCCCAGGCATATATCTTTCCCAGAGGCCCAGAATTCCTGGCCACAGCCCTGAGTCCATTGCTCAGATCAAAAGTATGTATATTTTTCCATGGCTTCTTAAGGCCTATGTAAAATGAATTAGTATATGTGTCATACTTTAGGAATCACAAACTATATATAGCATGGTGGAAGGCTTACAGCTTTAAAAGAAAACATTGTGGAATTTGAATAGACAATGGAATAATGGCCATTGTCTATTCAAAGTCTGAAAATAAAGACCTGCCCTTATATACACAGAATCTGGATGAGAACAATGCGCATGTCATTAGAAAAGATAACTTGCTAGACTTGTAAACAAAACATTATAGCTTGAATGCCAGGCTGAAGACGCTCTGTTGAATGGTTTCTATTTGTAAACCTGCTTTATTGGTCCAACAGACGCTAACAGCCTTGGCTCGGCAAAGACATGTTCCTCGTTAATTATTATTAGTGTATTATCTGTTGAATTTTAAAGGAATCATAGGCTACACTTACCTTAAAGTTGACTTGAAATGCGTTTTTGCAGATCCCTAACGATTTTTGATGTAATTAACATTTCTGTAAACGTATGCAACGTTTCGCAACTAGTTCATTACTAACTTAGTTCATATCTAGCTACTTTAATTTAGGTCAAGGCTAGGTTCACATTATTTTATATTCATGAGTTAACACGGAGTTGCTTTGGTATTGGAAATAATACAATAGACACAAACCCCGGAGGTGCCTTGTTGCTATTATAAACTGGTTACTAAGGTAATTCGTAGGCTACAGGAAAAACGTATTTAAGCTTGGTCATTTAATTAAAAACGAAAATTGTAGTTATCTAGCAACACCCCGAACACCCCCACTTTCCGCGGCTATGGTTAGTTATTAAGGTTCAAACGTATTCAAAAATTCATTGGAATGAATGGGAAGAAAGAAGTACCAAGAAAACCCAACGTTATTCAAATTGGGATGAACCCTCAAGTTCAACACATGCTGGCAACGTCACCTCCGGAGCAATTCTGCTCCCAGTGATTAGCTCTTTTGTTCTTACCCACTGAGCAATGGACGTCCCTCGACGTTGAAATTTGATTGAACTCTAGTACGCCATGACGCTACTTCTTGACGTTGAGATTGGACTGAAATCTAGTCGCCCGCCATGGCCCTATTTTTGGCGTTCTATTACACCACTGAAAATGGGTAATTAGAAATGGGAGTTTACTATGTTTAACTGAAACTCTAGTGGAAAATGCACATCTATACATCCACTTAACATACACTATACTTAATACTTGTACATTTTTCTCTGACACTGCTACACTGCTTTGCAAAATCTGCTAAGGACATTTTCAGTTGTTACGTACACATATACCTCGGGAACCTCATTGCTGCTATCTCTGCATTTCAGTTGCACATGCACCTTCAATTTGCCTTTTCTAATTTGCCATTTCTACTTGCATTTGCCTTCATTGCACATCTACAGTGGATATAAAAAGTCTACACACCCCAGTCAAAATGACAGGTTCTTGTGATGTAAAAGAATGAGAAAAAGATAAATCATGTCAGAACTTTTTCCACCTTTAATGTGACCTATAACGTGAACAATTAAATTGAAAAACAAACTGAAATCTTTGAGGGGGAAAAATAAAAAACTCACAATAACCTGGTTGCATAAGTGTGCACACCCTAAAAACTAATACTTTGTTGAAGCACCATGTGATTTTATTATAGCACTCAGTCTTTTTGGGTAGGAGTCTATTAGCATGGCACATCTTGACGTGGCAATATTTGCCCACTCTTCTTTGCAAAAGCGCTCCAAATCTGTCAGATTGCGAGGACATCTCCTGTGCACAGCCCTCTTCAGATCACCCCACAGATGTTCAATTGGATTCAGGTCTGGGCTCTGGCTGGGCCAT